>JAADYG010000272.1:0-39170 GCA_023338115.1 Phytopythium boreale
ACAGTAAAATACGACCTTTTTTAGGGCCGAGAAAAAAAGAAAGATCATGCAGTCGTCCAGTTTGCTGGATCGCAGGAGAGTTCACAAAGTGGACGGATAGCAACTGGTGGTGGTAGACAAACGCGTTGTCACAAAACAAACAAGAGGGTGGCCGAGTATTTCATCACGCTCTTTTCATATTATGGGGCTTTCGTGTGATGGAGCTCCCCTCGTTTTGGATACATCGAGTATTTTTTATCGATACAGCAGGTTCAAATTTGAATGGATCGGAACTAATCAAGGATATCTTTATCGTATTGCGGTTTTGTAAAATGTGCCAACACATCTCAGCTGCATTCAGAATGACAGTCTTGTTCGTAAATACCGATCCTTAGAATTATGATGGACATTTTTAGTAATGTATCCGGCGTTAGCGCTCTGCACGTTTGTATTAGAGACAACTGTGTTATTCACGGGATACCCAAATATGTTCAGAATAATTGACATTTTGCACCTGTGGCCTAATGACGGATTGTTTGTTCGTCATGGAATAAGTTGTGCGGGAGTACTTCAACTTGGTCAAGTTGACGTGGGCCGATCTTAGTTTAGTTGTTAATGGGGAAATTCATTTGTATTTTTCTAATCTAAATGAGAAAAGCTCATGATCGTGATTCGCATTTATCGAACGATCAGTAGAAAGCAAAGGAAAAATGACGAAAATCTGTAAAAAAGAATCGCATAATACCACGAGCCCAATTTCCACACATCATGGGGGAAAAATTAAAAAAAAGTCAAAAGGAGGAAGCAGCTTTCCCCCGCCGCCTTCTCTTCGTGCCTTGCGCTCGCTCGCTCTCTACTGGCTGAAGATGAAGGCGGCGAACTTGTCGTTGTCGAGCGTCTCGCCGTCGGCCTCCACGATCTTGGACAGGTTCTTCTTGATAAACTCGACCTGCGCGGCGTCGAACTGCTCCTCGAGCTTCTTGAGCGTCAGGTTCTCGGTCGTGAGGATGTCGAAGGCCGCGCGCACGTCGTCCTCCGACGACCCGCTCTGCAGCTGCTCGGCGCAGAAGTCCTTGAACTGCTCGTACGTCATCTCGTCATTGTCGTCCGCGTCCACCTTGTCGAAGTAGTCGTGGCAGTCGTCCTCGCTCAGGCTCAGGCCGAGGCCCTTGCACGCCATGATGAACTCGTCGCGGGCCAGGACGTTGTCGTTGTCGTAGTCGAAGTGGTCGAACACCTCCTTGATCTCGCGCAGCTGCTGCGGCGTCAGGTTGCCCACCTTGCTCAGCGCCACCTCCTTCTCCAGCGACTTGACCTTGTCCCGCACCGCGTTCTCCAGCGACGTGAACTGCGCGCGCAGGCCGTGGATCGTGTCCGTCGTGTACGGGTTCGCGTACACGTGCAGACGCTCCATCTCGTCGTGGATCTGCTCCAGCTTCTCCATGTCCTCCGTCAGGGGTGCCATCTCGCTGGACGTAATCGTCGGCTCCTCCGCCTTCGGCTTCTCCATAGTGACCTCCTTCGTGACAACAACCTCCTTCGCCACAGCGACCTCCTTGGCGACAGCAACCTCCTTCACGTCAGTCTCCTCTGTCTTGTCAGCCTCGCCCGCCTTAGCGGCTTCGTCCGGCTTCTCAACGTCCTCCGTCGTGACCACGCTGTCCACGTCGGTGACGTCAGAGACCGCGCCAGTCGCGACGGCTTCGTTGCTCGCCGGCGGGGCCTCCACCTCCTCCTCCAGCACAATGCCAGTGTTGGAGCGGAACAGCTTCTGCCGAAGCTTCACCATCGACGCGAACTGGTCCGTGAGCGAGCCCTCGACAACATTGATCGACTGGGTGAGCTGCGCGCACCGCTCCTTGATGCGGGCCGACAGGTCGGCGAACTCGCGGCACACTTCGTCGCGGCGCTCCACATTCGATAGCTCCTCCTCAAAGTAGCCGCGCTTCTCGTCGAGCGAGTCCAGCAGCTTCTGCACGCGCGCGTTGCACTTCTCAATGAGCGCAACGTCACTCGCGCGGTTGGCGTTCTCGAGGATCTGCTTCTTCGCAATCAGCTCCTCGTTCTCCTTCACCACCGCGGCCTGGACCTTCGGCACCAGCACCTGCTCAAAGTGCTCCTTGGCCGTAAGGATGCCGGCCTTCGACAAGTCCTCGAGCTTGGTCGCCGACTCGATCTCTTCGTCCATCTCCTCAATGGCGTACTTGAGGTTGCGCATGAGCACCTTGCAGTCCTTGACGACCGCGTCGACTTCCTGCTGCGCGCGCAGATGCTCCTCAAGGCGAGCCTTGACCGTGTCCATCTTGCTGTCGACCATAGTCACGAACGACTTCATGGCCTCAACACGCTCAAGCGTCGACTCGGTGTCCGCATGCTCTGGCGACAATCCCTCCGCGTGCTCGACGACAGACGCAAGCAGCTGCTTGTAGCGCGGCAGCTCAATCTCCTTGATGAAGGCGATGCTCTCCAGCTTCTCCTCAGCGTCCGTCGTGGTCGTCGTGACCACTTCGTCGCCAAACAGGTCGGACGCTTCCTTCTCCTTCGCCCACGACTCGACCTTCTCGAGCTCCTTGACCACGCGAGTCAAGAATATCGCCGTCTTCTGGTAGCTCTCGAGGTCCTGGCGCAGCTTCATCTCAAAGGCCGTCTCGAGCTCGTCCAGCTTGGCCTTAGTCTCCTGCAGCTTCTCGATCGGAGGGTCAAGCACCGGAATGGTGCGGTTGTTGTTCTTGCAGCTCGCAATCCAGCGGCCCGCGCAGCCTTCGACGGCGACGAACTGCGCCTCGCGCGGCGGCTTCTCGTTCTTCTTGTACTCGAGGTGGTTAGCGAGCGCTGCCTTGATGTCCGGGATGCGCTTGGGCTGGCTCAGCGTCTGGAAGCGCTCCACCTGCTGGATCTGCCACTCGAGCAGCCCCGACGCGTTCTGCTCGTACTCGGCCGCGAGCTCCTGGTGGCGCTGCGCAATGTTAACGGCCTTGCTGATCGTCGTCACGGCCTTCTTCTTCTGCACGCCCGACGCAAACTCCTTGAAGAGCAGCGACACGTACGTCATGATACTCTTCTCGTCGGGCTTGGCCCGGCCGGCCACGTCCGTGACCTCGAGCAGCTGCGGGATGCGGAACTTCTCGCGCGCCAGGTCGAACGCGAGCTTGACGTTGGTCTGCGCGTCGGCCGGGTTGAGCTTGTCAAAGTCCATCAGGCTCGGGTAGAAGCGGTGGATGAGCGCGCAGAAGGCCATGCCGCTCGACCAGCTCGAGGAAAAGTTCTTGACCTCGACCGTCGGGTAGTCCGCGAGCGAACGGTTGACCCACAGCAGCAGGCCGTCCTTGCCCGACACGCCCTCGACGTCCACCTCGGCGACCTGGAACGACTTGATGAGCGTCCACATGAGTCCGAGGATGAGCTTCTGGTTGCCGTCCAGGATGTCGGCCGAGCCGATGTTCGTCACGTTCACGCTCTTCGACTGCAGGAACGAGAACACAAAGTTCAGGTTCTCCATCTTCTGGATGCGCATGCGCGGTTTCTTGTTGAATTTCTGCCGTCATAACGACAAGGGCACACAAGTCGGACGTGTTAGCGAGTCGACTACATGGCGCCAATACTAGCAGGAGACGCGCTCCCATACATACCCGGACGACTTTCTCGCGGCAGATGATCTGCAGCAGCGCGATGAGCCGCAGCCCGTCGCTCAGGTCCTCGTACAGGTCATCAATCTGCAGCCGCTTGCGCGACAGGTACGTGTTCGCCCACTACATTCCACACAACAAGGACAACAACGCGTGAGGACCTCATCGTCGCCCCCAGTACGCTCCCCAAGCCAGCACCTACTCGCGTGAAGGTGTTCTTCTGGACGTCGACCCACTCCTCCGAGTAGCCGGCCATGTCGATCTTCTTCAAGCTGGACGAGGCCCTCAAGAGCGTTCTCTCGGTCGGCGCGCGTACTCCCGCGGGCGCCCGTTGGACCAGCGGCCTCGGCGGCGGCGGCAGAAAAGTGTGCGGCGACTCGCGAACTGGGGCGTCCTTCGCGTCGGAGACCCCGCGCAGCGTCCGGTAGTAGCCCGGGCGGATGGAAATGGCGCGACGGGTGGCGTCGAACCGGTCGGAAGAGGGGAAATGGCGCTGGCCTTTCCAGTCCCGACGGTTTCTCAGGTGTGCCGCACGCGGGCGTTTCTTAGTTGGTAGTGGTGGCGGAAAGGGGAAGCGAGGGAGAGAGAGTGCGGCCGAGAGCGAAGGGAAACAACTAAGAAGGGCAGGCGGTCGGACAAACGATCGCGCGCACTTTCTCTCCTTGTTTTTTTTTTTTTTTTCCTCCCCGCGCCGGTTTTTTTCTCTTTTGAAGGCGCGCTTTGGCTCGGATCGCGGTCGGGTCGAGCGGCAGCGCTGACGCCACGTCGCGGATGATACGCCTCGCTGGCGCCATTGCCACGGGTGGGCCGGGCTCGACGGGTTTCACTTAATTTTGAACCCACCCGTTTAGTCACTTTCACATACAACATTCAAGATAGAAGAAGCGGGTTGTGACTCGCGACTCTACAGTTTCTTATTCGGGTCTGGACCCGGCCCGATGCTGAAAAATGTTCGACTTCAGCTCGCTCTTTTCTCCTGTTTGGGGTTGGACTCGGCTTTGGGAGATAAAAGGGGCGGGAGCCGTCACGAAAAGTCAATAAGTCAACACGCGGCCGGCGTTGAGCCACAAAGTCGACGCGAGCAGACAAAATGCGTCAGGATTGGACAAGACAAGACAGCTTGTTGCCGCGATAGTTGAGCGAGCGGTCGTCGAATCAGCGCAAGCGTACAATGCGACGTTCGCCTTCTTCACGATGTGCGTTACTGTAGTGATGCACATTACTGTAGGTCCGACCCGACAGCGCGTCGATGGTGTCGTTCACCGTGAGCAAACGGGGCCGCACGTGAGGGCTTCAACTTGCGGAATCGCCACGTTGGAGAGTTTTCCGACTGAAGAAGGCGCCGAGCCGAGGAACCTTCTCCAGGGATTCGTGCCGCAACTTTACGCCATGGAGTGTTCTTTGGGGGGGAAGAGAACGGACGCAAGCGCCTGTCCGAAATCACTGCGCGCAACCCAAACGCGGGTGTCGCAGTGCCACAATGCCATAACAGGGTGATAACGGTTTCAAAAGTCCAGTGTTCAGCAAGCTTTGCTCACCGTGATCTGAGCCGAATTCCAGGGCTGATCGTGTCTTGTCACAAAACTGGCTTGGTACCCAAAATATCCAGTCGGATTCCCCGAAGGGGTCAGATCCCGCAGTCCGCTAAGTGGCACCTCTGCCTGACATCGACGTTTTAGCTACGATTTAGCATGAACGGGTAAAGATTAGTCTTATTGTGTACGCAACTTTTAGTCGAAGCTGTTTGCATTCACTCTGATTGAAGTTAGGTACTGAACTGAGTTGACGTGCATATAGTACTAGCCGATTTCTGATACGGTAATGACCGTCTCATGCGCTGGTGAAGCACGGGAACCGCTTGAGATCGGGCAGCGAATTTATGGCTGTGAGTACCTGTAGATACTCAGCGTTGGCCGTGAGCCAGTCGAGCTCCAGCAGACCTTCCTCGAACGTCGCGACGCGACTGCCCTGGTCGGCGGAGCAGTATTGATACTTGCTCTCCGGGTTTAACGACCAGGCAAAGCCTCCAGCGTAGCCGTGGGCGAGCATCGTGGAGATCGTGTAGTCGACTGTCCGCTGGATGGTCTTCTTTGGGTACTTGTCGCCGGCGTAGAGCCCTCCGAACTCGCCCAGAAGCAGCGCGTACTGCGGCGTTTTGTCCACGAGGTACCCAAACATGTCGGTCATTGTGGCATCCACGCGGGTCTTCAGCGCCTTGTCAGACAGCTCGACAAAGTCATGCAGCTTCATCGTGTCCGGGTCAACCGTGCCGCCGTCGTAGAAGTAGGGCTGCACAAACACGGCCGACGTGTAGTAGTGCGGCGCCCACACGATCTTGTCAGGCGTTCCGAGCTTGACCGGGTACTTGTGGACATCCTGCAGCCCGCCGCCGTACCAATCGTTGTACGTGAAGGTCTCCCCGTCGATGTCGAGGTCGTGCGACTTGTAGTTGAGCCCTTCGATAAAGCCCATCCACTTCGGACAGCCCTCCAGCATGCGCTCGGTGATCCGCGCAGCGCCCAGGCGGAAGTCGGTCTCGTCGTCAGTGCCCCACGTGGCGTCGAATGGCTCGTTCTTGACGTCGAGCCCCATGACGTTCCAGTACTCGGCCGAGCACAGATTGGTAGTGAGGATGTCGACGGCAGACAGGTAGTCCTTCTCGGAGATTTCGTCGTTGTACCAGAGCCCACCGGTGTCGCCGTCCACGAGCGTGTGCAGACTGATCAGCACGCCGATGCGCCGGAACTGCAGCACTTGGATGATGCTCTTGAGCAACGACATGTAGTCCTTGGTCGACACGGCCTGGTTCGAGTACCGGTTGGTCATTTTCCGGTTCGGCACCGTGTTCTTGAGGATGTGGTCGACCATGAGCGGCAGACGCACGGCGTTGAACTTGTTCGCTGACAGGAAGGACGCGATGTGGTACTGTTGAGAAGAAAGCGTCCAAAAGTTAGTAAGAGCGAGTTTGACCAACAAGCAAACACCATCATACTGACCGCTGTGGTGCCCGCGGTCGCGTTATCCCACAGTCCAAAGACCATGGCTTGGCCGCTACAGTGTCACACAGTAGCCATACCGCAGCACAAACCGTAATTAGCGCCGTCCAGAACCAACAGGATGTGCAGGTCGTACGTACGTCTCCATGCCGAACCAGTTGACGCCTTTGATGTCGATGGGCACCTCCGTGCCGTTGTCCGCGACCGCGAAGATCTTACCGTTCTTGCTAAGGTAGTTGGGCTGCTCGCAGGTGTTCTCAGGGTACTTTAGCGGATTGCCGATCTTGCCATTGCCGTCCACAAGCTCGTCCTGGCCCGAGTCGCTCGCGCCGCCCGTGATGCCCTTGCGGTGGTACTTTCGCAGGCTGAAAGACTCCAGGCGAGCATGAACGGGCTGTAGTGCTTGTGCCCGGCGACGGCGATCGCAAGTGCCGGTAAGACCACGATCAGCGCCAAGAGTGCGACTCCGGGCTATCTCTACGCGCACAAACCCCGCCACATGGTAAGCTAAGAGGGGCATTCAGAACCAGCTCTGCTGGTACTAACGTACCCTTAGGCGGCCTCGGTACTCCGCCTGGCCCTCCGCCGTCGTTGGGATAATGTAGCGATGGCCGAGCGAGCCCTGGATGTAGAACGACTGCACCGAAGGAGCATGCGACGCGGAGCAGAAACTCGTCGCGATCGGTGTCGGCGGGCGCTCCATCTTCCGGTGTCTGAGAACTTGTAGGCCGGTCAGTCGTGCGAGCGTTTCAGGAGTGAGCGGCTGCGGCCCGTCAAACAGCGAACCCCTCGCCGAGCCGCGGGCGTCCGAACGCCTGAGCGCCATCCAGAGAAGCAAGCGAGCGACCGAGCACGCTGGACCGCCGCCAGCTCCTCCGCTTTGTTGTTTCCATGGAGACGCCGCGCGCACGCGAGGATGGGGACGCCAGCGTTCCTTGGCTCCGCGCTCGCCTGGGACCGACCGCGCACTTTCCTCTCACTGTACTGCACTGTGTTTCCTTTCCTCTCCGCCCGAGCTTCTCTGCGAGCGACCAAAGGTCGTGCTAAGACGTAAGTACATAGGAACGAATAAGAAGCTGCAACATTGAAAAAGGGCCAGTTCCGGTTCTTCGTCTTTGCGGACCAACTTGAAGGGCACCCTTCAACTCCTCAACGTCGACTAATCTTGACGTTAGAGGATCTTTTCGAATGTTTTTTTGGTTTCTTCCGTCGTTTCGCCGTTCGATCGATGATGCAGCAGAGTAAGTCCAGTTGGTTCTGGAAGGCAAAGCAGTTGCTACAACAAATCGATTTTGCTCTTATTTTAGTAATTACAGTAGACAACACCATTTCTATGGCCCACTTCAACGTGTTCAAGTTGAAGTGATGACATCATCCAGCTCACAAAATGCCACCATATATTCAGGTCAGAAGCTGGTAAGAGAGTCGTCACACGCTAATGGGCGCCGCCAATGGCGTTGTTAGAATCTGAAGCGAGCGCCGACACTGCCGGCAATTCTACGTCCAATGGCGCTTGAACCTTCGTGTGTGCCTCGCGTGCTCGCACGAGCTCGTCGTCGTCTTTAAAGGCCCATACCAGGCGGTCGGTCCGCTCCAACCGGATCAGATACGGGTTGCCGTTGTCCCACTGACGCACGACGACGCCGTCCTGGAAGCCGCCGGGCTGGACGCGAGCCAGGACGCGGTCTCCTGCGTGGAAGCGCAGTGGCTTTGCGCAGCAGTCGCGGAACCCGTCGGTCAGCATCTCGCGGTCGAGGTTCTTGCCGATGAACACGAACCGCGACTCGCGCTTCTCGTCCGGCGCCCACGGGTCCGAGAAGCGGCCGTAGAAGAGCGTGTGGACGCCTTGGAAGACGTACTTGCGGTCCACCCCGGCCACGCTAATGACGCCCTTGTACCGCAGCAAATCCTCGCCGTGCTCTTCCAGGAGGTCCTCGATCCAGTCCTCCAGAAGTGCGAGCATGGTCGGCTCGGTCGACGTCATCCCGACTGACGAGACCAAGGACCCAATGCCATGTTTGTGCTCGTGATGGTGGTGGCCGTGGTCATCTACATGCTGCAGCGCATGGTCGTCCGACTGGCCGCGGCCGCTCTGTGCGTGCTCATTATCGGCTACAGAAGACGGAGAGCCGTGAGAGTGCTTGCCGTGTGCGTGGTCGTGGTGCTCGTGCTTCTTGCCGTCTTCCTTGGCGGTATCTTTGAGAAATTCCGGTCGCTTGGTCAGGATCGCGTTCAAGTCGAACGTCTGCACATTCAAAAGCAGCTCCGGGTCGACGCGGCATTGCTGGCATTCGATAATACCGACCGTTCCATTGATATCGCGAATGCGCTTTCGGATCGCCACGAGCTCGTCCGACGACACCAGGTCCGTCTTGTTGAGCAGCAGCCGGTCCGCGAACGCGATTTGCTCTTCGCACTCGCTCTCGACGCCGCATCCTGGCTCCAGGTGCTGCAGGATATGCTTGGCGTCCACCACCGTGATGATGCCGTCGAGCTTACAGGTCAGCGCGATCGACGGCTCCGCGAAGAACGTCTGTACGACCGGCGACGGGTCCGCCATGCCAGTGGTCTCAATGATGATCCCATCGAGCGAGCCACGGTCGCCGACGCGCCGCAGGATCTGGTGGATCATGCGCACCAGGTCGCCGCGCACCGTGCAGCAGATGCAACCGTTGTTCATGGTCAGGATCTGCTCGCTCGCCTCGAACTTGGCTGCACGTGCGCCTCCATCCCCAGCAGAGCCGCCGTTGGAAGCGGCGGCAGCGCTGGCGGACGCGGCGGCCTTGCGCAGAAGCTGGTCGTCGACGCCGACCTCGCCGAACTCGTTCTCGATGATGGCGAACTTCTTGCCGTGGTTCTCCGTGAGCAGGTGGTTCAGCAGCGTCGTCTTGCCGCTGCCCAGGAAGCCCGTGAGGATCGTGACGGGGATCTTCATGGGCTCGAGCGCGCGCTTGACCATGTCTTGCAGGGCTGTGATGGATGAAGTACAAGTACTGGCTGGGTGTTGATGCGCTTGATCGAGAGGAAGCAGATTACGGACTGGTGGACTGAGAGCTGGGCCTATGTGGGCACGTGTTGCCTTCACAGTGGCGTTTTTAAAGGTCGTTCGCCTTTCGACATCGTCGCCGTCGGGTCAATTGGTGGGTCTGCCGCCGTCGGATACCTTCACAATGAACAAGTTCATAACCAAAGCAAGTCAACATTCAAAAGTTGCGTTCGCACCCAATGGAAATCCGACGGCGGGTCGATCGAGTATAACGCGACTACTTCGCTACATGTATTATACCTACGCAGCATGCCCGTTGTCGTTCTCGATCGCCGATCCCAGCGACGCCAATGTATGTGATGTGGCCCACACCAGTGCCTTCATGTTGAAGTGGCCTGCCTCAGTTGCCGGAGGTGGTGTAGAGCTGCATCTGCGTGGGTGGGATGATGAGGTCCTCGTTGATGGGTGCGCCAAGGTACTGCTTGAGCAGGTCCTTCAGCTCGGCGTTCTGCTTCGTGAGTGCGTCAACGTCGTCCAGCAGTTCCTTGCGACGCAGCAACACGCCGTGATACTTGGTCAGCCCCGTCTCGAGCGTGCGCAGCACGCGCATCTTGCGCGCTGGGAAGAGCCGCACCAGCGCCTGCCAGTACTCTTTGTCTCCACGTCGCGCCTCGGCCGTGCGAGCAGCCAGGGAGGAGCTGTCAGCGCTGCCGCGTTTGCTCGCTGTGCCGCCGCCGCTTCCTCCCCGCGACGCCCCCTCGACTGTGTTCTCGCCCGCTAAAGTCGTCGCGCTCGTGCGGCGCAGCATTCGCGCCAGTGGTGCGGCGCGCTTCTGCTCGTTCATTTCCTATTTTGGATGGATAATTACAACGAGTTATCAGCGTTGCGTCTCTTTTCCAACATGTAGGTGTCAATCAAAGGTTGTGAACGCGCTACGTACCTCGACGAACTGCTTGATGACGCGGATCACGTCTTCAGGACCGACGATCAGCCCCCACGCTGGTGCCGGAGTTGCCGCTGCTGATGCGCCGCTTTGGCTCGCCTGGCTACCTGCTCCACTCACGTCAGCCGGTACTTCTGCGCGCGGGTCCTGGAAGAAGAATCGCATGAGGCGCTCCATTTCGCCCTCGTTCTCGATCCCGAGCGCGCGCATGATCATGTCCGCCTTCACGAGCTCGGCCTCATCGTCGGGCAGGTTCTCGATTGCCGCCTGCACGTTGGCATTCACGAGGAACCCGGCCTCCGACGCTAGGAGCTTGAGCATGTACTTGAGCTTCGCGCTCGAGATCCTCTTGACGGTGGGGGAGTCCAGGTCGCCGTATTCATCCTCTGCGTTGTTGTTGCTGCTGCGCTCACTTGTAGCACCCATACGGCTATCACTGGCGCCTGGGCCGCTGGTAAGCTCGTTCGTGCTCGCTTTCTTCTTGCCGCCTCCCGCCTGGCTCCACGATCGTACTGGTTGTGGTGGCGGCCTCCAAGTGAGCCCGAGTTGCTGCTCGTGGATGATCTTGTCGGCTGCCAGCATTTTCTCGAGCTTGGCCATCGCTTCGTCCTCGTGCATGCGCCACACTTCGTCGAACTTGCTCTGGTCGCTCGCCGCGAAGTGCGCGTACTTCTTCTGCAGGTCCTTGTACTGCTTCGTCAGTCGACGATACTCCTCCGTGAGCTCCTGGTTCTGCTGCCGATCGCGGGCGTCGGTCTGGTTGTACTTAGTGATGAGTGCCGCGAGCGCGTCCTTGAGTCACGCGAGCTTGCGCTTCTGCTGGCCCAGTGTCGCCGAGTTCTCCATGTCGCGCTCCGTGAGCACGCGGTAGTTGTACTCGAGCTTTTCCGTGTTGAGTTGGTACGTCGTGCGCATCTCCTCGAGTTGCTGCTCCAGCGTTTGGATGTTGGTCTCAAGTTTGATCTTGAGCGCGTTGTAGTCTTCCGCATCGCGCACGCGCAGGTCCTCAATCTCCTTCAGGTACTGCTCGTCGCGCGTCTGCTTGGTCTCCATGTAGATCATCTCCATCTCGCGGCAGCGCTCGAACAGCGAGTCGATCTCGAGCTTGTTGTTCGCGATGAGCTCGTCGCGCTCCTTTAGAAAGGCGTCCTCCATCTGCTCGAGCTCGGCCTCGTACTCGTTTTGCAATTCGCGGTACTGTTGCCCCATGCGGTCGAGCAGCTTCTCCACGTCCTCGGCCTGCGTCTTGAGCGCGGCGACATACTCCTCGTCCTTGGCCTTGAGCTGCCGCTGGAACTCGCGGATCACGGCGTCTTTCGACGCCAGAATCTCGCTGCACGCGCGGTTTTGCGCCTCCAGCTCGCGGTGCAGCTCCTGGGGCATGCTGAACTCGAACAGGTCGGCTCAGCGCATCTCGACGGCCGCGTTCTTGGCGCCGCTCTCGAGCGCCTCCTGCTGCAGCCGCGCGACGCGGGCATGGCGCCGCTCTTCCTCGTCTACACGACGCCGGTTCTCAGCGTCATCCGCCTCCACGCGCACGCTCGTCACGTGCCGGATGCCGGCGATCTTGCGCCGGTCGAGCTGGTTGAGCGAGTCGGCCACTTGTTGCTGGCCGCGCCCGAGCTTGCGCTGCTCACCGCTCTGCGAGCTCCTGCGCCGCTACTCGTCGTCCTTGGACGCGTTGCGCGCCTCGATGCGCTGCTGCCGCGCCTGGATGCGCGCCTCCCGCTCGCTCGCCTCGCTCACCGGGTCCGCCGCGTGCGCCGCGCCCTTCCCGCCGCCCGCCGCCCCGCCATGTCCCGCCGTCGGCGCCCCCGAGGAACTCGACGCGCCGCCACTAGCGTCCATACTGCTAACAGTCTAGTGCTGATGGACTTTCTTCTTAGTTACCCCTATACAAAGAGGGAGTGTAAGGAAGGGGGATCCGTTGCACTTTAGGAACAGGCGGGCGGCCGTTACACGTTCACTTCAACTCGGGCAACACTGCGTGGACCACATTACTTTACGGGATACATAGGTGGTCCACACCATGCTGGGAACAACCAGATGTTGATTTCTGACTGTCGATTTGTATTGCAAATCAAAAGGACACGCATTCCGCGAATTAGAATGCATTCATTCCTGATCTTAGAGCACTTGGCTTCACCAACACTGGGGATTTGCGCATGAAGCATTTCGATCCCCAGTTCGAAATCGAAGCGGTCGAAGGAAGCCAAGTGACTGTGGGGCGATGGCGCGCGCGGCGTATGTGGCGCTGCTCTTCGCGAGCGCGGCGGTCGCGGCGCTCGTGCGCGCGTTCGGGCAGCGTACGTGGCTTCGGCGTCCGTTTTGGCGGCGTTCGCGTCGCTTTGCGGTCCAACACGCGCTCGGAAACGAGGACTCCCCGAGTATTCACGGTTGTTGCTGCGTTCGCAACAGATTTGCTGTCGCAGTTGAGCTATGTGTACGAGTTCTTCGCGGCCTGCGAGCACGCGCCGGACGCAGGCAACTGCATCGCCAACCAGTTCGTCTACAGGTTCCCCCCCCCCCCCCCTCCACACACACACACACACACACACACACACACTCCTCTGTCACTTCCCTGTTCTAGCTGGATGGATCGATCTCACACACAATCCCGCGATTGCAATTCAAAACCAACAGGATCAGCTTCAGCCTCGGCTGCTTCTTCGTCATGACGGCGCTGCTGAGCTGCGCGGTTGCCCGCGGCTGCGAGAACGTATGCTGCCTGTTCCTCTTCCAGCTCCCCATCTTCGCCGGCATGGTCATCGCCTCCTTCTTCGTCCCCAACGGTACATTAAGGCACAACGACCTTGCGACAAGGTGCTTCACTCCCGTTGATGGGTGCTGATGGCTTGGTGTTGCTCCTCGGTGGATCCCCAGGGTTCTACGACGGGTACACGGACTTGGCACGCGTCGTGTCGGCGCTGTTCATCGTGCTGCAGATCGTCATCATCCTCGACTACACATGTACGCACTCCCTCCGCGCTTCTCATTGTCATTGGCAGAGCTCAGAGTCGCTGAACGTATTGGTGCTGGTACTAATGTTGTGGTATACCAGACGGCATTCGCGACTATTTGCTGGCGAAGATGGACGAGGCCGACCAGGACGACGAAGCGCGCCAGTCGCTCCTGGACGCGGACTACACGTCGCAATCCCACTCGTCAAGCAGGAACTTGTGGTGCGGAAGGCGAATCCGGCATTTACCTTTGATTGATGTGCTTTATCACTGATCGTAGTGGTCAAACTGCTGCGTAGGGAGGCGGCGTACCTGGTGGCAGTGGTGCTGTGCCTCGCCGTGTCGGTCGCGGGCATCGTCATGATGTATCAGCAGTATGCCGGGTGCGAGCTGAACGTGACGTTCATCGCGATCACAACGGTCGCGTCGGTCGTACTGACAGGACTCAGTGGTACGTCGAGTATTGCTTCTCTCTGTCTATTAGAGTATGTGTGTCAGACCCCACTAACTCCTATTCTATGCAGTTGCGCCGTGGGTGAACGTGGGGTTACTGCCGCCGTCGGCCATGACGCTGTACCTTGTATTGCTGTGCTACCAAGCTGTGCGCTCCAACCCGAACGGCAGCTGCACGGTCGTGGACCTCACGAGCGCCAAGGAGCAGGAGTCGAGCATCGTTGTGAACGCGTTGGTGGCGGCGCTCACGATCACTTGGACGGGCTGGCAGACATCGTCGACCGACACACACCTATTCTCGCTCGAGCCCACGCGCCGGAGTCGCCGCTCGGACTCGGAAGAGTACGACGAGGAACGCGGAGAAGAAGATGAGGACCTGGCGAGTATCGGACTCACAAGCGCGCAACTGCGCAAGCACCGCAAGCAAGACGACGATGAAGACGACAAGGGTGTGCCCGACTATCAGTTCCACCTGCTCATGGTGCTCGCGTCGCTGTACATGGCCATGGTGCTGACCAACTGGGGCAGTCCCGACGGGTACGTTGCCTCGATTTCGACGCTAAAAGCCTGTCTGCTGTGATACTCCGAGTACAAAAGTGCTGAAACTGTTGTTATTGTTGTTGACACACGCAGATCATCGTCGGCGATCGACGCGGCGGTGTCCATGTGGGTCAAGATCGGCTCGCAGTGGGCGACCATGGGGCTTTACGTCTGGACGCTGGTCGCGCCCTGTTTGTTCCCGGACCGCGACTTCGGACACTACTGATGGATCGACGACCGACTACGTGCATGCCACTTGCTTTCGCTCCCACGGTTTTGTTCATTTGGTTAGTACCGTAATTCCGCTCGTTCGGCGCGTTCTGCGCTCATAACTGCGCCTTCAATGGGATAAATATCTCAAAAAGCCCTTGTCATGCGTGACACCACGCGGACAATCCAGTGACCCGCCGCCACCACCAGTTAGCCGTCCGAGCGGCCCTTGGAGCGCACGTCGACGCGCTGCCGCTTGCGCCGGCTGGATGCTCCACCTCCCCATTTCCCGCTCCTGGCGCCGCCACTAACGCTTACGAGTCCCACGCGCAGCTTGACGCCTTGGCACATGGTGCCGTCGAGCTTTGCGACCGCCGCGCGCGCCTGGGTTTCATCCGCAAACTGCGCCACATATGCGCACCCGTCCCCGCTCCCGCTGGCGGTGTCTTTCCTGAACGCGACCATGCCGCTGCAGTCGCGAAGCGCCGACACGATCGCGACGAAGTCCATTAGCCGGGCGCTTGAGACCGAGATGGACGACGCGAGCGGTTTGGAAACGGTGGTGCGTACTCCATTCCCACTGGTGCTTTCGCCACTACCCATCGAGATGTCCGAACTCGAAGGTGATAGCGGGTGATGATGCGGCTTCACATCTCCGCGACTGATGACACCAGAGCCGGTACGTGCGTCGTCGCTTTGATCAGGCTGCTCCATTCGCACCGGAAGCGCAGCGTGCAGCGGCATTTCTGGGCGTTGCGGAGCAGGCGAAAGCGGGAAGTACTGGGGAGGGTAGAATGCTTGCGGAGGCTCCATCCACCCGTTAAAGCCGAAGGGTTGGTTGTCGTAGACGACTGGAGCTGGCGGTAGCGACTGGTGGTACTGTGGAGGCGGCGGAGGAATCGGAGCAGGATAGAAAGCCATGCCCGACGACGACGGTGCCGCTCCATACATAGCAGTTGACGCATACGCCGCATGAGCTGCGCTCGGATACGAACCAGGAAACATGGGCACCATAGGAAGCGGCCCATTGTAAGCGTTGCCAACCATCGGAGGCTCGGCACCCTGGTCGCGAGAGAACTGGAGCTGGTCGGGCGGAGGCTGGCTGGAGTAGTGGTGGTCGTTACCGTTGTTCCGCATCAAGTGAGCGAAGCGCGCCTCGACGACACCGATATCCACGTCGTCCGCCGTTCCGCCTGTGAGTCTTCCATTCCCAGTGGAGTCGACTGCGCCGTTTCCATGCGCGGCGCTAAACTGGCCCGGGTCAGCGATAACAAGCGCTTGTAACGACTTGCCGGATCCGACCGGCAACTCCGTTTGGTGAAGCTCCCGCGCAGCGTCCATTGCGTGCTGCTCCGTCGCAAACTTGACGAACGCCACCCCTTGTGACTCGCCAGAAGTCTTGGATAGCTTGATGTCGACGAACTCCATTCCAGGACACGCCGTCACCGTCGACGAGAGAACGTGGTTGGGCACGAGTCGGTCGAAAAGCAGCAGCAGCCACAGACGTTCGTGTGGTCTGCGCGCATCGTCCAATTCGACGAGCTCGCCTCTGACGGCGAACGAATCCACGGAGTCGCGCCGGGGCTTCAATTCCACGGAGGCTGGCGAGTTGTGGTCCGAACGCATGGGATCGGCAAATGTCAACTGGTTGAGATACCACGAAATACCATTTTGCTCGGGTTAGAAGATCGCCCAGCGTCAGCATCGACATGAATCATTGCGGAGATTATACGCACCTTGATGAAGTCGTCATTTTCGGGACCATGGTCGCCGGTTGACACTTCGCCCTCAAATGATTGGATGACTGCTGCCGCTGTGGAAGCCTACCGAATGACAACGAGCGCATGGAAAAAAAATCAAGTGAGCGTTCAGAGCTAGTGAGCCACAACAGTGAGGTGTACAGACAGAACTCATTGTAAGCGAGCAACGAACCTGCGAGTACTTGATGTACGCCATCGTCTTGACCCGCCCAAAACTCTTCACGATCTGGACCCACTCGAAATCACCGTAAACGGAGAACATCGCCTCGAGCTCTTGGAGTGTAAACTACAACGGCAAGTCGAGCATATACATTCTAGTCAGCCCGAGAGCGACGAAGAGTCCTTTTTCATACCACGGAGATGAACACACTCACCTTGTGTGTGGAGACGAAGAAGAGCCGCGATCTCGCGAGCGAACCAAATGCGGTGCTCAGCGCGTCAACGCTGTCCGACCCAGCAGCCTGCGGATTCAGTTCTGTCGAATGACGCCCCGAGCCCGTTACCTGCTGCTTCACGGACCGGAAGGCCTCGTCATGAACATCGTCCGATGATTGGCGCTTGCACTGCTTTCTCGCTAGGGCAGCAGGATCGATGATGGTGCTGGGTGTGCGAATGCCGTGGGCAACCAGATATCGCGCTGGCGATTCCATTTTCACGTTGTCCTCTGCTGCTATTGATGTCACAAAGTGAGTTGAAGGGCCTTGAGGCGGCGGCGTCACGGTCGTGTTGCTCCGCTTGCGACGGTTTCCGCCACCTTCTTGACCATCTTCTCCACTCGAGTCGCTGTCATCCATGCTTTGCCGGCGTCGACGAAGCATCGGCTTCCCAGATCGAAGAGCGCCATTACCCGTAGAGGTAAAAGCTCGATTCGCCGGAGTGGCGCTTGCTACAACCCAGCGAGGTGATCGCACACTCGGCGTTCCAGTGAGTGACACCGACCCGATGCTCGACGTGATCATATCTGTCGTGGCCTCCTCCACCTTGATGCTCACGCTAGGCTTTTGCTGCGGCTGGGCCGCCAAAGCCATCCCGCTGAGCGTTGGCAAGCCGCCAGGTCGAGCTGGATCCGGTCTGGAAGCCTTCGCCTTCAAATATGAGACGTAGAGGTGGCGTGGATCCTGGACACGAGCCGCAGCGTGGTGGTCGAGAGCAGCTAGCATGTCTTCCATCGTATGCGCGACGGATACCCGCTCGCTCTCGGTGGGTGGCGTCGATTTGGCAGCGATCAGCGACGACGCCTCGCTCAGCGGCTCACTCGCCTGCTTGCGTTCCGCAATCCGTTCGCGCTTCACCTTGCGCACCTCAGTCATATCGTCGTTCGCACCTGAAATCGCCGATTCAAGCGCCATTGACGGCGTCGCGACGCTCCTCGGGGACGATAGAATGGACTGGGGCGGGCTGGATCGCTGGCGCTTGCCCGGCGCATGGCCGTCCATCGCCGATTCTTCCTCAACGCCCGAGCTGCCGCTCCTCTTCTCATCTGCTTCGTGGCGCGCGTGCTGATCCCGCTTCAGCTTCCCATTCGGCTTCTCCTTGGCGACGGTAACCTACCATACACGTTCAACACGTTCATGAGAAAGGTACCCTGTCATCGAAGAACGACGAACTCCTGGCGCTACCTTAAGCACGTGGCCGTCATCCAGCGTCATCTGATCAAACCGCTCGATCGCACGCGCCGCGTCGACTGGGTCCTCGTACTGGAGGAACGCGAACCCCTTCACACCACAACATACCCGACCCAGAAGAAAAGACGCGGCAAGTGTCAGACCACAACAACGAGCCGCGAGCACCATAGAACGCACTCAATCCGATAGGAAAAGGTGAAGTATGGCGCACCCTGGACTTGTTGCTGCGGTCGAGCGCGAGGTGGAGGTGCCGGATGCGTCCGCAGGCGCCGAAGAGCGCGCGCAGCTCGTCCAGCTTACGCCCGCGACCGCAGACCACAAACAGCCGCGAGGGCTCGGCGCTCGCCGCCGCCGCCGCCGCCGACGCGTCCGCAGGCCCCGCCGCCGCGTCGCTCGGCCGCTTGATGCCCATGCTTGATGCGCTTGCCGCGTCGCCAGTTGCCGCGCGTCCGCTACCGTTAGTCGAACAACGAGGTGAGCCAATACACCCGCGACTACTGCCGCCCATTTCTTCTCGCGTACCGTAGGGCAAACTGTACTTCGGCGCAAAAGTGTCCTTTCTCGACTCAGAGGACTCAGACGGTTGAACTTGGTCTGAGTCCTTGTCGACTCAGATTCGTTTCGGATGCGAATCTTTCCTTCTGCTTCACTATGGATTGCGCGCGTCAAGCACAAGCAACTCTCGCAAGCCCGAGAAAGGACGACACGAGGGAGGAGCGCGGGGAAGAATACGCCGCGTTTCCTTTGGCCCATTCGACGATTCGCGCGCGCCAGAGCAAGCACAGCCAGCGCCAGGAGTTGCTGTAGCCTTCGACACCAGACGGCAGACACCCAGAGAGGAGAAGCATGAGCGATACGACGGTCTCATTCCACGTCCGGCTGCTCGCGCGTCACCATGGCGTCGGCGATGACGCGGCGCTTTTCTTAATCGGCAGCGCGCCGGAGCTGGGCGCGTGGGACACCGCCAAGGCCGGTACGATGGGAGCATTCTGGGCATCTTATACATGGTGGCGGGGGGAATAAGGAGAAAGGGCTGACCGCCGCGTGCTGACTGGATGATGTGTGCGTGAATACGCTGGTGCAGTGCCCATGAGCGTTAAGGAGTCGTCTCAGGCGGAGACGCAATGGGTTGCGAGCGTCGCGTTCGCGACGCCGAGCGCGCCGGTGGAGTACAAGTACGTGCTCAAGCGCCGAGACACGCTCGAGGTGCTGTCGTGGGAGGCCATCCCGGGCAACCGGACCGTGTCGGCCGCCAAGGGCGTCAACGTCGCGCGGTACGCTTTCCACTTGACTTTTCCTGTTGCTCTATCGCCCTAGCGTAGTCTCGGTCTGACGCGTGAGCTCATTCTGGCTACGATGAAGGGACAAGCCTAGTGCGCACAGCTCGACGTTCCAGTCAGCGCGCATGCCTGTGCTTGGGCCGAGAGACGCGCGGCTGGGCAACAACGGCAACACGAATGGCTTCCAGGAGTGGCGGTGCTGCCGCACACAGAAGGAGGCCAACCCGTGGTGGGAGGTGGACCTCGAGCAGGAGTGCGACCTCGCGGGGATCCACCTGTGGAAAGGCATGACGTACCATGAGCAGTCCAAGAACCCGGACGGCCAGCCGCCCTCCAACTGGGCGGCATCCACCGCGCGTAATGCACCGCCAGCGTGGGTGTTTGTCTCGAACGAGCCGTTTGACCGGTCCAGTGCGTCGCTCGAGCACGCGAAGGCGAGCGCGGCGCAAGAATCGCCTGCTGTGCACGCTTTCCAACTTGGAGCCAAGTGGGGATCGCGTGTGGAACATCTGTGGTTTGACAAGCCGGTGGGCGGGAGATATCTTCGTCTGCAGCTAGAAAGCGCATCGAGCGCTCTGCAATTCGCGGAGCTCGAGGTGTTCTCAGCGGCGCCGGCGGGACAAGACACTCCACTTCAGCGTGACGATGGTGTCTACGGATTTGACGCGGCGCCCGACTCCGACTTCCGTGAGTACATTGAAAACGGGTGGCTCGATCCGAGCCGGAATGAGAGCGAACTGCGGCTGTGGGTGGGAAGCTTCGTCGAAAAGAGCCCCGCCGTCCAATGGATCGCCAACGACACGTCGTCTGCGTACTCGGTCGAGTTAAAGCACGAGAAGCACAGTGGCCTCGAGCCCTCTGCGAGCCAAGCGGTGTGGCAGCCTCAGGCCGTCACGACCACGAGCTGCGCGGTTCTGGACAAGCAGTCGGTGGAACTGCGTGAATTGCTTGAGGACTACCAGCAAAATCACGCGAGGTACTTGGCTGTCTTCCTCAACAACGACAGCAGCATGGTTGGTCGCAACGTCGTCGCGGAGGGTTCGCAGTGGCTTCGCATGCTTGGCCTTTGCCAGTTGCTGAACGACTCCGAGCTCGACGCGCTGCTCAAGCACGTGACGACAGTATCGTTTGCGCCCGGCGACGTGCTTTTGGACTACGGTGAGCACCAGAAGCGCATGCTCTTCATCCGCGAAGGCAGCGTGGAGGTGCTCGGCGCGAAGTCGGCGACCGGAGTCGACGTTCTTGGGACGCTCGAGGAGAGTGCGTTCTTCAACGAGCTGGCGCTAATTCATCATTGGTCCCGCTTCCCGGCGGCATTCCGTGCGAAGACGGCTGTTGTGTGCGAGGTGCTGGATGAATCCGGTCTGGTCGCAGCGCTTGGAGGTCTCAGCGGGTTGCACAAGCTTCGTGAACATTATATTCGCAGCTACGCCTCAGCGATCCCGTTCGGGCCTGGGAAGCCGAACGCAGCTCCAACGTTGCACTACACCGACTCGACGCACGCCCAAGTTTTTCGCACCAAGGTCCCGACTGAGCTTGTCTCCGGGTCGGTTGCTGTTCCAGCCACTTCGGCTCTCTCGCACAGACTGACATTCGAGATCTACGGCATCGAAGAGCACTCCGGAGTGCGTTCTCGTGGGTCCAAGCTGCTCGGATCGGCCTCTTTGTTGCTCTCGCAAATCGGCGCGCACGGCGAAGGCGATCTCACTGTTCCTGTGTTCGACAATGGTGTCGCCGTCGGACAACTGAGCCTGGAGTACTTAATACTCAAGCCTTTTACGCACCTCCAGAACAACTTGTCGTATTCGTGGCGCACATACTGGCGCCCGCGGGCACCTTTGGCAGGCGGCCACCGCGGCATGGGGCGGTCGTTCTACCAAGTTGCCGGCTTTCGCCACGCTCTGACTCGTGAGAACACTCTCGCGTCGCTCATTCTCGCGGGCAAATCCGGCGCGGATTTCGTCGAGTTTGACGTCCAGCTCACCAAGGATCGCGTGCCAGTCGTCTACCACGACTTCGTGCTTAACGTCGGCCTCGAGGACAATCAAGCGTGGTCGAAGGGCACAAAGGCCGAGGAATTCGAGGTCGGCATCCACGACCTGACGCTTCGTCAACTGACGAGGTCGTGGATTGGCCCTCTCCATCGTCGTCCAGGAGCGCCGGCGAAGGGGCCTCAGCTCAAACAGCTCATCAAAAAGCACTGGTCTGTGATCCTCGGGAAGCAGGCGTCCTCCAGCTCAGCTGCGCGTTCTCGCATGGCCGACAAAGACGGAGAAGACTTGCGGGACGATGACCACCTCGTTGCGTTCGTCCCGCAGTTGAAGGATCTGCTGCGCAACGTGCCCGCTGAGACCGGACTCAACATCGAGATCAAGTATCCGGACAACTTTTGGCGCTCGGCCATGCGCGCTTCCCCGTGCTTCGCTATGAACTCGTACCTCGACGAGATCCTGCGCTGTGTGTTCGACCATGCGGGCTCGCGCCGCATCTTCTTCTCGTGCTTCGACCCGAACGTGTGCGTACTGCTGCGCGCCAAGCAGACGCGCTACCCGGTGCTGTTCCTCACGTACGGGTCCATCAAGCCAACGGCGTTCGACGCGCGGCTCACGCTGCAGTTCGCGGTCAACATTGCCAAGATGGAGCGTCTTCAAGGCATCGTGTCCATGTCGGACGACTTCATCGCGACGCCGGCGCTCGCCCAAGTCGTCAAGCAGCAGCTGCTAAGCGCCGACGTCGCCAGCGCGCTCATGACATGGGGCGACCAGAACACGAGCCACGAGTGCGTTCAGATCCAGAAGCGCGCGGGCATCGACGGCATCATCAGCGACAACGTGCTCGACCTGACGCGGAGCGACGAGAAGGCTCGTGGCGCGCACGCCTCGTAGACATGAGCACATGAAGACGGATGGGCAAGGGCAATTCTGCCACTGGTGTTGCATATTGCGTTGCTTAGAAACGGAATGGATGGTTGTATTTCCATGCGCTGCTTGAGCTTAAAGAACAAGTTCACAGTGGCTCTGTCACCTTGGAGATCGTGCTGCCTTCTAATGGACAGGGACCCTGGTGCGGTTGCGGCGGTGGACAACAGCCACGACGCTTGACCGCAGCGTGCCTGTGTTTGTCGGCGGAGGGGTCGCCGGCACCGGGCATGCCGGGAACTCGCAGTTCAGCTTGGGGTCGCGCTCCACGGACGTCTTCGTTTCGGGGCAGAACTTGGCGTCTTCGCGGCATCCGGCCGGCGTGGACGAAGCCGGCGCGTCTTCTCCATGTGCTGAGGTCGCGCAAGCCGCGGCGAGCAGCAGCAGGAGGGAGCCGACGCGCAGAGCGAGACGTCCGACCATCATCTTCGCCCCTTGGTGTCGCTTTGGGTTTCGTTGGGTGCCGATGGGATCTCCGATGTTGAAGTAACCACCAGAAGCCACGGTTGCCGGTTTCCATAAAACGTGATACCGCATGAACACCTCATATATCATATAACTGGGATTGCGGCACAAGTGGAAAGGGAGGAGATCGAAGACATTACCCTATGATAAAGCATACATGCGATGCTTCAACTTGCTTCTGATCATCACTCGTGCGCGTCTCTTGTAGAGGGAGGTTCGCTCGCACCGCGCCCGCAAAAACTATAAACCCGCACAACGCTGCCTCGTTATTCACTTGTCGTTTGTATTGGAGAAAGGGAAACGCGGACATGCCGGCGCCGACAAAGGACGACACCGCGGATGCTGCGCCGCTGGGCGAACCCTCTCCCCCTGCTGCGCCCACGAGCCCTATATGCGCGGTACCAAGTGAACCGAAGGCGCTGGCGAAGCCTGAGGGCGAGACCAAGCCGGTGGCGGACGACAAGGCGACGACCAGGCGGCGCGCGCTGCTGGACAAGATCGCCCGGTTCGAGGAGCGCGGCGCGATCCTGGCGGCGGACGCGCACACGCTGCGCCGACAGCTGATGGACAGCGCGAGCAGCGCCGAGTGGAAGGCCGTGGAGCAGCGGCTGGAGCAGCTCGCGCTCAGCTGGAACCCGTACCAGGACGTAAGCGCCGACGACCGCAGCGCCGCGCGGAAACGCAAGCGCTCGGCCAGCAGCGACGCGCAGTCGGACGCTGCGAAACAGGCGAAGGAGCCGAAGAGGAAGCGCAACTTCTACGAGCTGCTGCAGCTGACGGGCGACAGCGGTGAGGTCTCGGCGGAAGACATTAAGCGCCAGTTCCGCAAGCTCGCGCTGAGACTTCACCCGGACAAGCAGCGCGCCGCCGCCGTCAACCTGGGCGACGGCCTAGCGGAAGAGCAGAAAGAGGAGAGATCTGCGCCCGCGAAGCTCAAGAAAGTGAAGACGGACGCAGAAACGGGTGCAAGTGACGATGGCTTGAGCCAGGACTCGACCGAGTTTGCGCGGCTTGTTGTTGCATACGAGACGCTGAGCGACCCTGCTCGGCGCGCCGCATACGACGCGAAGCTAGCCGATCTGAGCGCCGGGAGGGACGAGGGCAACGCTGCTAGCGGAGATGTCGTGGGGAAGGACCAAATCAAGCTGGAGGCGTCGACGGACTTTGCGTCGCTCGAATGGATGGCGCGTGTGAAGCACAAGATGGACGTTATGGATCGGATCGCCGAGTGGGCCAAGATCCTGGGCATCAACGCGACCGAGATCCGCTTTGAAACGGGAGAGCCGTGCGTTGGTCGTGGGTGCGGGAAGATCGTGTCGATGGATCGCGATCTCGAATGCTACGGATCGCCTCGCCGACGCGTATACATCTGCCTGCTGCACAAGTACATTCACGCGTGTGATGAGGCGTGCACCAGCCGCGTTGGCGACACAGAACTCGACAAGAAGGTGTGCCCAATGCGTGCGTATTGGCTCGTTCAGAACTGGCTGTACGACCAGCTACAGGGCAACCTCGCGCCGGCACCAGTGAATGAAGTGAAGCGTGAACTCGTCGTCGATGAAGAGAAGACAGCTCCGCAACCTCCACAAGATATGGTGAAAGCTGATGGTGCGAACATTGCCGCCAGTCTTCCACCCAGTGAACCACCATCACTGTTGGTTGCATCGGAAATCCATCTTGGGGATTACCACACGCGTTTTCACCTCGAAAAATTGTCAGAGTGCCGTCGCGCGAGCTGTGCAGCTCGGTTCCGGTTCTTGGAAGACGGCATTTATGCTTGTCGACGGCACGGATCGCCTCACGTATGCACATTCGAGCAGTGCGATCGAAAAGAGCTGGCTCAAGGCCGATACGTGTGCTGGGTGAGTGGGCGCGTATACGGGTCGCAGCGCGAAGAGGCCGGTACGGGCGTCCGCACGCGTAAGATCGTGTATTCCGACGCGAACGGCGACGAGAACGCCATTGATATGGAGGTACCGGTCATGCTTCCGATCGGAAAAATGACGTCGTACTTGTTGGAAGGGCACCAGGGCGGCGGTCATCAAGACATATCGTCGTTATCCCCACCGCCTCCAGATGAGAAGGCTTGGCGCACAACCGCACCATCATCGCCACCGCGTGGTCGTCGGCCCCGCGCCGAAGTTGGTGACTGCTATGACTCAGACGAGCAGTCGCCGCGCCGCGTCGTCAAGCGCGTCAAGATGGAACACGAGACGTCACCTGTACGTGCGCGTATCCATAATCGGCTGGCTAAGAAAGTGGAGAAAGCCGAGGAGATCGCCTTTTCCATTTATCTGAAGGTTCCTGCGGCCGTGGCAAACCTCCCGAGAGTCGCACTGGAGCTGCAGGATAGCGGCGATCTGGACGACGAAGATGACGACAACGACGGCGACGACGAGTTCACCAATAAGCTGCCTGAGCGCGACATGCTGTTGCCGATCCGCGTTCATGCCAAGCACACGGTCAACTACATCAAGTACTACATGGAAGGCCTGACGGAGCAGCAAATCTCCATCTGGGACCAGCAAGTCTTTTGGGGAGACACCCTCATCGGCGAGGAAGCGCAAGTGATGGTGTTGGAAGAGCACGGCATCCAAGCGGGCAGTGTGCTTGAGCTTCGCCTGCATGACGATTGCCCGCTCTTGGTGTCTGCTTGGAATGACCAGAGCGCTGGTGGACCTTCCAGCAGCGCGGCCCCTGTCGAGTACAACACGGTCCAGATCTCAAAAGAGGCGGAGGAAGACCTCGACGACCAGCAGGAGGAATGGGAGAACGTGATCGCCGTCGAAGAAGAGGCCTTCCAGCGTGATCGGTTGGAGCGCAAGCGCGATCGCATGGAGCAACTCGGTGTGCTGCACCACACTGAAGTGATCCAGTACGACGGCGAGACGCCGCGGCTGCTGGGAGTGATCCCGACGAATCGCAAGATGCCGTCGCGGCAGCTTCTCAAGAACAACGCGTCGTCATTGGAAACGGGGCAGGGTGTCGTCAAGATCGAGCAAGATTTTATCAAGGAAGGAGGGTCAGACGCGCGGAAGCGGACGGCCATGCGCGCAATGGCGGGCGAGGCCAAGCCGGTCCACACCGCGACGACGACGACAAGTCGAGCGAAGAATCAGCAAGGGGAAGCAGTGAAGAAGGAAGCCGCCACGGAATAAACGCATTGAGCGCGGGTCTCCTTGAAGGCAAAAGGTCCGCACTCGACGTGCGATGTGTAGCTAGCGTCCAGCTTCAGATCTTTTCCATGTATACTTGAGGGGTCTAGTCTTGTGGTTGACGACTAACGTTTGCGTGATTGTTGGGCAACGCGGACGCTACTCGTCCAAGAGCGAGGCAAACACCCGACGGCAACTCTCGAAGAGCGACATGGTGATGGCGGTCGACGGCGCGTGGAACGCGACGCGCGCGCCCGCGCCCTTGTAGAGCGCCAGCAGCCCCTCCGACCTGCGAAGCAACAGCGTGACGCGGTCAACCCAGCAGCCAGATCATCCATCAAGTCAAGCGACTGCAACGCACCTGATAACGTGTGCGAGCCCATCGACGACCCCGCGGTACGGCTGCGCGCTCGCGCCGGCGTCGGTGGCGGCGACCGCGCGCTGCACCTGGAGCCGCAGCTTGATGAGGTCGAGTGGGTTCGTGAGGAGCGAGGCCACAGCCCCAGCGGTCGCCGCACTCAGCAGCGTGTACTGCGGCGCGAGCTCGTCGACGCCCAGGTATGCCTGCGCCGCCGCCTTGTTCTGTCATATAGATCGCGCGTTTGACACGACGGTGAGTTGTGGATGGACAGAAGTTTGCCGTGCAGAATCCTGGAAGCGCGCCCACCTTCTCGTAGAACATGAAGTAGAGCGCCGAGAAGGGTCCGAAGGACAGCAGCGTCGCGCCGTAGCCCTTGTAGAGCCCCCGCAGCTTCTCGGTGCGCAGGATCGTCTGCGCCGCGTGCAGCGTGTTGCGGTAGTAGATGGCGCCGCCGCTCGCGCCTGGCTTCTGCATCTGCATGCGTTCTTTGATGACGTCGATGGGCACCCAGAGCACGCAGCTGACGGCCTCCGCGGCCATCCCGGCGCCCAAGTACAGCAGCGACGGGTGATCGGCGCACAGCTCGCTGCGGGCCGTCAGCGAGTCTTTGGCCACCTCGTACGACGTCAAGTACAGACACGTAGCGGGTGCCGAGCCGAGCATGCTCACGCCCAGTCCACGGTACAGCCCGCGCAGCCGCAGCTGCGACCATATCGACGTCTTGGCCGCCGTGCTCGCCTGGACAAGCAGCGGTTAGCTGCTTCAAGTTGAAGGGACGGTCGCGGTGCGATCTATCGTACCTGCAGTCGCGCCTTGACGGTGTCGAGCGGGTGGCAGAAGACGCGCCCGATCATGCCGGCCGACGCGCTGCCCTGTTAACGGCGAAGGTCGCCAGCGCGCCAGTCAGTCATCTCCCGCTCATGCGACGGCGTCAAGATCTCGGTCGCAACGCACCAGCAGCGTTGGCAGCTGGCTGCTGCTGTCAGCTCCGGTCGCGGCCTGTCATTCACATTCACACAGCGCGGGGACTGGTCATTGAGATGGGGCCGCAGTCCGCAAGACGAGGCGAGCGGTCACATCGACAGACAAGCCGCGCGGATCGCGCCACGCAAGCTGATTTCCCTACCTCGCCGCCCATTTCATGACGAAGTTCCTCGCCCTTGCGGTCGCTTGAAGCCGCCGCCATGGAGACACGTCGCCCCGCGTTCTTCCTCCTTCTCCGCCCCACGTCTCTCCGACTCGATACCTACTCGTGAACAGGCACCGGGAGGCGCTCGCGTCTCCTGCCGCGCGAGTTCGCGGCGCCGTGCGCGAAAGTTCGCGTTTTCCGCCTCTCAGTCTTTGATGGACAAGCTGGCGAAAGAAACGAGGCCATTTCGGATATTTTCTAGCCAATCATCGATGATTTGAAGCAATTTTACAGCCTCTGATTCGCTAAAAGTGTGCTAGTATACACATATCGGACCAATCATATGCATGGAAACATCCGACGGCGGTGTGAGGAGCGCCGCCGGCGCCGCTGGGATACGCCGAATTGCAACTCGCCGGAGAAGCAGAAGCAGAAGCGCAGCGCGCGGCGCCGGGCCATCCGGTCGACTCAACCGTCCGCCTCTGCGCGTCAGCAATCCGGCCGCCTTCCTTTCCTTGCCACCCACTTCGCCTCTGTACGCTGTGCTGTACCCACCGCGCTCTTCTCTCCTCCTCCTCCTCCTCCTCCCCCATCTTCTCCTCGCCGTTTGCGTGTCAGTTCCCGATTTCCGTTCGTGGCGAACAAGCGAGAAAGAAGACGAAGACGGCGAAGACCTGAGCGAGCATGGCGACCAGCGCGTACCTGGACTATAACGCGACGACGCCGCTGGACGCCAAGGTGCTGCAGAGCATGCTGCCGTACCTTGGCCCGCAGTTCGGCAATGCGTCGTCGCCGTACCCGCTGGGCGTGAACGCCAAGCAGGCGGTCGCCCGCGCGCGCGCGCAGGTCGGCGCCATGCTCGAGGCCGAGGACGCCGAGCGCGAGGTCGTTTTCCTCTCGGGCGGCACCGAGTCCATCAACTACGCGCTCAAGGGCAGCGCCACGGCTGCGCTGCGCGCCACGGGCCGCAACCACATCATCACGAGCGCCGTCGAGCACGTGGCCGTGCTTGAGACCTGCCGCTTCCTTGAGACCAAGGGCTTCCACGTCACGTACTTGCCCGTGGACCAGTTCGGCCGCGTGCACGTGAGCGACGTGCTGGCCGCCGTCACCTCGCAGACCTTCCTGGTCTCCATCATGCTCGCCAACAACGAGGTCGGCACGCTGCAGCCGGTCGGGGACATTGCGCGCGCGCTCCAGCGCCACGTGCAGGAGAGCCCGGAGCTGCGCCACCCGATCCTCGTGCATACGGACGCGAGCCAGGCGATCGGCAAGATGCCCGTGTCCGTGCGCGACCTGGGCGTCGACTTGCTCACCATCGCCGGCCACAAGCTGTACGCGCCCAAGGGCATCGGCGCGCTGTACATCCGCCGCGGCACGCTCGAGCCGGACGTGCTGATCCACGGCGCGTCGCACGAGCATGGCCGCCGCGCCGGAACCGAGAACGTGGCGTACGCCGTGGCGCTCGGCGCCGCCTGCGAGATCGTGCGCGAGCGGCTGCCCGAGTTCCGCGTCGTGATGCAGGAGGGCAAGACGGTCCTGCTCGAGAACCTGCTCAAGCTGTGCTCGCTCAGCAACATCAGCTACCGCGTCAACGGCCACCCGGAGCTCGCGCTGCCCAACACGCTCAGCATCAGCTTCGCCAACGTCTCGGCCGTCCGCCTGCTTCAACGTGAGTCCCATCATCTTATTTGGGTCGGTGGCCGCAATCGGGTCACCGTCTTGTTTGCTGGTGACGGATGCGTTCAGCGTACCGGCTCGCTGTCTTATCCTCTCGTCATTGACTAATGCTGCTTCGCTTTTCTTATCTACATGAAGTGATCGAGGCGGAGGGCGTGTTCGCGAGCGCCGGGTCGGCGTGCCATAGCCACAGTGAGGAGGACAAGGGCGGCGACGCGAGCAAGGTCAAGGTCTCGCACGTGCTGTCGGCCATGCGCGTGCCGTCCGAGTTCGCGCTCGGCACGCTGCGGCTCTCGGTGGGGCGCGGCACGACACAGGAGGAGCTGCTGCACGCGGCCAACGCCATCCACAAGGCCATCCACAAACTCATTTAAGCCAACTACATCATACCCAAGTAGGACTGCCATTCACGACCTGGTCTCTTCATTTGTGGCGGCGGCAGGAACTTGTCTGGACCGCCAAATGTCTTGGACCGCAATGTCCGTCGTGCTCTCATTGGTTTCTATAGGAAGGCGGCATCGGTGCCATCAAAGTCGTCGGTTCCCTCGCTCTTCGGTGTCCGTCTGTGTTCCACACCTCCGCAGTATCGACACGCGTTATCAACAAATGGTCATGCGGTGCCCCGCACACCTCGTCGCGCTAAGGATACCGCTTGGAGATCCACGCAAGCAGCCACTTGAGGTGTGTCAGCATGTACTTGAGCGCCTTGGTCCACTGCTCGTCGTTGCCGAGCGAGATGGGCAGGTCGCCGATCTTGCCGCGCGTGATCTTATACGGGAACTTGAGCGACGGCTCCTCGTGCATCGCCCGCCGCCCAGCCTCGTCCACGCACTCGAGGAAGAGAACCATGGCCTGGTTGAAGCCGCGCCGGCGGAACATACCGCCATCGCTGTACAGGCTGTATTCCTTCCCGTACGAGTTGACGACGCGCGAAAAGCTCCCGCGCGGAATCAGTCGGTTGCGAGAAAACTGGAAGTTGGCCCTCTCGGCGATCGTCACAAGCAGCAGCACGGCCTGGCCGAGCGCTGCGTTGATCTCGACCCACTCGACAGCCTTGGAAGGCAGCCGCCCGAGCCGCAGTCCGTTGATAGTGCCGAACAACCCGTCGTGCCAAATGTGGAACACGTCGTTGCAGACGTTGTAGCGCTGCAGTCTTCGCAGCATATCCGACGCGTGAACTGAGAACACGCCGACCGACTGGCGCTCGTCGCGGCTCAAGCCGAGTAGGTGCTGCAGGAACGCGCCCTCGGCGAACGTACCGCGGATGAGCTGCTCGAGGTCCATGCCCGACTCCCACAGCTCGCGCCGCTTGGCTTCGACCATCTTGGTCTCATCCTCGATTGATTCAAGCTCGCGAAGCAGTTGCCTCTCCTCTTCTTCGAGCGCTCGCAGCTCCGGGTCCTCTTCGTCCCAATCGTCGTCCTCCCCTTCTTCAGCAATCGCTCGAGGCGTGCGCGACTCGCCGCCAAGGTGCATCGACTCCATGTCTGCTGCGAACTGCTCCAGAAACGCGTCGTACTGCTGACGGTCCTCCTTCAGTCCGTTTAATGTGCTGAATATTCATGCAGGTGACGTCGGAAGCAAGGGGTTAGCGACGAACCACGGACATCCTACCCAATAATCCCGAGGGAATTCGTACTGTTGCAAGCCGCTGAGCATCGTGGCCTCGCAGTCGTGGCACGTTGGAGTCTTCTTTTGCTGCAGCAGCGAGCTGAACAACCAGAACAAAGGAGGTCAGGTGAGCAATGTGGTCTGCGAACAATCCTTTCACCGAAACGTACCTGCAGTCTAGCAGCTCCTGGAACCAGCTCAGGTCGCTGCCATCAATCTGCCGCTTCCGAATCAGTCGCCGACGGCGCACGACACACTCCTGCGGCGCGCTGTCCGGGTCCTGCACCGCTTCACCTTCTGTTGCGGCTTCCCCCTCGCTTTGTCGCGGCAGCGTCGCCGTGTGGAAGTCCTTAAAGCTCGCCGCGTATATCCACCCTTCGTCGTCGCACTGTGGCAGCGTCATGTCAATCTCCCAGTCGGGCAAGAGCCACAGATGCGGCTTGGTCAGCAATCGCGCGGGCACCACGTCCGAGATGGCGTCGCCGTGCAGCCCGCGGTTGCAGCTGTAGAACGCGCTCTCGCCCTGCGCCGGCGCGAGCCGCGCGGGCACCCACGCCGACGCGTCCTCTTCGCTCTCCTGCGCGCACTGGCTTTCCCACACCATCTCCGGGACGACCATGGGCTGTGGCGGCGGCACGGCGTTCCCGTCGGCCGTGCCCGATTTCCGTCCCCCAGCGAGCGCCAGCGCTATCGACATGGACCCGCGGCCGCTCGCTCCGCCTTCGCTGTCGCTCTCTACCGTCTCCGCCTCGAGCGCGTCGTCGGTATCGCCGTCCCTGCTGCTCCTGCTGCCGTCTTCCAGAGCCATGTCGCCCAATACTCTGCGCTCGAACTCGATGGGGCGCAGGCGGCGGATCTTCTCCTCGATGGACACGGGGCTGTACTTGAACTTGAGCAGTGCGCCGCACCCGTGGCACGTGAACAGGCTCTTGCCCTCCATGGCGACGCGCGGGGCCGTGGCGTTCGCGCCCACGACCGGGTTCAAGCCGCCCGGAGACGGGAAGTAGGCGCCGCCCAGCGCCGAGGGCGCCGAGAGCGGCGGCAGCGTCGCGGGCGGCGGCAGGAGCGTCACGGACGTCGCGCCCAGCGTCGACATGGGCGGCTGCGGCGGCAACGCGCTACCGCTCGACGAGTACATGCGCACGCGTACTTGCCTCCGCTCACGAGTACCGGGTTTATATTGGGAAATGTATCGAGAAAGGACGCTCGAAAGCGAGAAGGAATGCGGGGCGGACGAGAGAGTATTTTTTTCTCAAGTGCCTTTTTCTTATTTCTGCACGGTGGTTTTTCGATTTTTTGTGGTTTTTGGGAAAGTAAGCAACGGACGGAGAGAAGGAAAGTGTATAGTGTATATAGCCAAAAGTGGTGTGTATACGGTAAAAGAGAGAGGTATACATTAGTATACGGGCGGACGACGAGGCTGACAATCTGGCGCGCGATTGCACGACGGAGAGCGGACTGAACCTTGCTTTTAGCTGGGTTCAAGCTAAGTTTTAGCGTAGCAATGTACTTGATAGACGAAGCATTTTGATGTTTGACATCATTATTTTGCGCCTGCAGCCTTGCTAAATCTGTGGAATTGCTCATCATTTTAGACGAAATATCGTGAATTGTCATGCTGGTCATTCCTTTACGTTTACGTGCCTTTTTTTTACTCTTGAACCGGACGAAAACGCAACTTCAGCACCAACAAGTACTTATTGTAATTTTGACACGCGCAACACCTCGCTGACAAGTCCAATTCGACTAGCTGAGTCTACTGAGGCAAAGTAGCCGACTTGACAGGCGACGCGAGCTCGACAAAGACGCTGCCGCCAGTACAGACGCCGCTCGGGATCCGCTCGAGGGTGTTCCGTTGGGACCGGTTCATCTCAATCACGACCGAGTATTCCGTCGTTGTCGACTGGATCTTGTCGGTCTTGGCCGGTCGATGCATAACGAACAGCGCCACTTGCGTGATGACCAACGCGACGCTGACGACGTTGGGCGCCGGGACGAACATGTCCGAGACGACCGCGGCGTACGCGACCCACAGACCGCCGTTGATGACGTTTAGTAGGCACATGATGAACGGCAAGGACGCGGACGACTTGGTCCGGATGACTTTCTTGACGGTGGCGAGGGGCGCTGCGAACTGTACGACGGACGTAGCGATCGTGACCCAGCCGAGCACGGTGGAGGCTTGGCTCCTCGTCTGGTTCGTCGCGCCGGTTGCCGCCAAGATCGTGTAGAGTAGCACGGCCGCCACGACCGCTACGGTAGCGGCACACATCTTGTAAATGCCAGCGCGCTCTTCTGCGTGGCGATGGTAGACCCAAATGAAGCCCAGCGACAGGACAACCCCGACGACGTTGGTGGCCAACAGCGGGAGAATGTCGTCGATCATGTACGCGTACATACCCACGACACGGTTGCTCGCGAGCAGCGCAGCGACCGGCAGCAGCGCGAGTTCGCCCGGCATCCTGTTCTTGTGGACCCTGTAGAAGTCCGGCAGCGGCGAGATCCGCAGCGCCACAGACGACAGGATCGTGAGCACCGTGAACGCAGTCTTCGCTGCCGATGCGCTGGTCATCTTGGGTACTTCCTTCTTCTCGCGGATTCGACAATGCGCGGGGACTGCGTGGCCGATTGCAAATTGAAGACTGAGACCTGCAGCAAGTCGTTGCCGACACGACTCGTTGCGGCGTTTGGGCAGTGCCTTCGCTGGCGGTTGATTCAGCAGCATTGATTGCGCGTTCGTCTGAGATGATCGCTTTGATTGCGGGCTACACGAGGAGCTACGCGTCGTCATCACCGGGAGGGCTTCACGACCGATCGTGGGTGGAGCAAGTCATCTACTGTTAGATATCCGCAGCACTCGCATCGACCGTGACGCTGGATGTCAGTGATGCAGCGAGGTAATTGAAGGCAGTCGCCGACTTGAAGCACTCGCTCGTGTATCGACATGACTGCAATGTCAAAGGTTGATCGTATTTTCACCATCCTCCACTGAGGATGCGTGGAGAGGATTATATTCCTATTTCGGTTTATATCTAGCACTCTTGCTGTACGGGAGACGTTAGGGCGACAAACGAGCTGCCGCCGGTCGAAATGAAACTCGGGATGTGCTCGAGCGTGTTGCGCTGCGACTGGCTCATCTCGATCACGATCGAGTCGCCTGGGAGCGTACCGGACGATACCGGTAGAGCGGGCTTGGTCTTGTCGCTACGGCGCGGCCTGTAGACAAACCAAAGGACGACTTGGGAGGTGCCCAGGGCGACGCCGACGACGTTCGGGGCGAAGATGTACACGTTCCACTTCACAGCCGAGTACGCCACCCAGAGGCTGCCATTGATTGTGTTCATGAGGCACAAGAAGAACGGCAGCGTCGCCGACGACTTGGTCGCGATGACCCGCTTCAGAGTCGCCAGGGGGGACGCGAACTGGGATAAGGTTGTGAACAGCGTGATCCAGCCGAGGACGGTGCCCTCGTCGTCTCTTGTCTCGCCGGTCACGCCCACAGCCGCGAGGACCGTGTAGAGAAGGAAAACCACGGTAATGGCCAGGCCGTAGGCGCACGTCTTGTACACGTATTTGCGGTCCGATGTGTACATGTAGAAGACGAGGATGAAGCCGATGTTGGTGAAGACGCCGAACATGTTGGTCGTGAAGAGCGGCACGTAGTCGCTGATCACGTACGCGTACATGACGAGGGCGGCGCAGTTGACGAATAGCGCGACGACTGGCAGCAGCTGCACGTCGCCCGTGGTCTTGTGCTTGTAGATCCAGTAGAAGTCTGGAGACGGCGAGACTCGCAACGTCACGGACGTGATGATCGTGAGCACCTTGAGCGCAGTCAAGCCGGACGACATGGTGATGGACGGGATGTGTGTAAGGTTCGAAACTGATGTTTCGGCTGCTTGGGGCGGGGTCTGCTTGGCAAATTCAGAAATGCCTAGCCAAGCAGTGAGCTAGTCGGCAACGCTCGAGAACCTCACGCTGCGGTGCTTTACACTGCGCAAAGGCGCGCGTCTCTTGTCGGGTGCGACACGAAGCAAAGAGGATTTCAGTTTGGAGTTCGTACCACGAGCATCGTCTCAGTGCATGAGACGGGGATATTGTGTGGTGCACACAGTGTACTGACGTCAGTGTGGACAATTGTGTCGGATAAGAACTGTCCGACTCAGGTTGGGCAAACCTGCTGGAGTTGCACCACGTCCACAACGTCCTGGCTATTGCAACCACCAGACAATGACTCACGAGCGTTCGCTGTCATCGATTGGCGTACTGGTGGTTTGCCTTGCCCCGCGCGATCCCGATTAACCGAATGAGAACACCACGTCTGATATTGCAACCACTGCGATTGCCGCTTCATGGCAGCAACGGTTATGAATTGGATGAAGGCACCATAGACTGGCGCTGTTTGCTGACTTGCACGCGCTAGGGCTTCTCTGAGAACAGTACTATTACAGCGAGACGCTTGGCGAGGAGCCTGCTTGAGGATATTGCGCTGGTTTGAACCTAGGTACCGTCGCGAGCCTTCAATCCCAACCAAGTCGCCTGTGTGAACCCAACCATATAAGCACACAGTCTGCGACACATGTCAACTGCCCCATCGACGTAAGGACCACGATTCAATCGAAAAGGATCGACGTTAAGCTCGATATCTAACGAGCTGCGTCGATCGTAGTGCCATAGACCGGCACGATCGCCGCATCGGCGGCGGTGTTGACACGCACCAGACAACGCAACGCGAAGCTCGGGACGGTGACTGCGACACGTCGATGATACTAATTTTTGAGGTGTGGGTACCGGTAGTGATCAAGCACTGGCAGGCAGGCGCCGATTGGCGATCATGCACACATACTGTACATTCCCACGGCGCAGTTGCTCGCGAGCAACGAGTGGCTAACCGCGACTTCGCTCCCCAGATCTTGCTCTCTTATATCCCGGGAGCGGCAATATCCACAGCGAAATGAAACACAGGGTCGCGAACGTTGCGAGCGCCGTTCTTGTGGTGGCAGCAGTTGGCATGGCGTGGTGGCTGGAGTGGTAGCCTATGACGAGAAAGATACGCTCAGAGTCTCCTTATATTTCTTTAGACTGTCTATATCAAAGCCTAGGTCGTACGATTTAGCGCTCGCACTTGACTGGCGACACGAGCTCGATGAACACGGTGCCACCGTTTGATATGAAGCTCGGGATCCGGTCGAGGGTGTTGCGCTGTGTCCTGTTCATCTCGATCGCGACCGATTCGCCAGCGCACGTATCGCTCGTCGGCAACGGAAACCCTGCGGCCGTCGGCTTGATTCTCCGGAGCTTGGATGGCCGGTAGACGATGCAGAGAATCACCTGCGTGGTTCCAAGCGCGACGCTAACGACGTTGGGGGGCAAAGATGAACACGTTCCACTTCACGACGCCGTACGCCAGCCACAGTGCGCAGTTGATGGTGCTCATGAGGCACAAGGTGAAGGGTATGGACGCCGCCGACTTGGTCGCGATCACGCGTTTCAGCGTCGCCAGCGGTGAGGAGCACTGGATGATGGACATGACGATCGTCACCCACCCGAGCACCGTGCCGGCCTGACTCCTGGGCTGGTGGGTCATGCCACTCACCGCCAGGATGGTGTAGATCATGACGACGACCACCGCGGCAGTGCCACAGCCGCACACCTTGTAGACGTACTTGCGGTCGCCCGAATAGACATAGAAGACCCAGATGAAGAACAGCGCCGTGAAGACGCCGAACGCATTGGTGGTGAACAGCGGCACGAAGTCCTCGATGACGTATGCGTAGAGCGTCGACATGGCGCTGGCGGCGCACAGCGTGACGACCGGCAGTACCTGCACCTCACCCGTCGTCTTGTGCTTGTAGACCCAGTGAAAGTCCGGGGAGGGCGACAGCCGCATCCCAACGGACGAGATGATCGTGAGCACCGACAGCACGTCGTTGGCCGTCATCTCGCTGGTGGTTGTGGGGAATAACCCTGATAACGAGCCAGTCCCTCGTTTGCGTGGCGACTAGCTAGTCGATAAATGGGATCGCGGCCAAGGCTCTTCAGGTTCCAGTCGTGCAAAGGCGCGCTCCGGAGGCGCCGCTTCTGTGGGCAAAACCTGTACACGCCTCATTGATCGCAATGCCATGAGACAGCACCAGGGTGATGAGTGGCCCTTTGCTGATCACTCAGGATCGTACTGTACAGTACAGCAGGGACACATTCCCTACGTGACAATGTCACTGACATGGGCCATAACCTCGGCTCTGTGCCGTCGATGAGGCGGGCACATCGACCTCTTGCCTGTGCTCTGTTCGTCTCGGTCGTGGCTCTAGGCCACAAACCCAAGCAGCGGTGCAACAATGATGGGTCTGATCGCCAATTTGTGCAGCGTGGGAGCTACTACTGTACTTGAAGTATCAGTGGTGCGGATGGCCCTCATGCAAGTGTACAACAGCCGCGCGGATCGCGATCGTTCATTAGCATATCCGAATTGATCGCCAGCTTCACGCTGCAGCAACGACCTCAAACGTTCATACGCACATGTTCAAACTGCGGGAGTTGATATGCATTTAGGGGTCCTGCTTTACGGGAGACGTGAGCTCGGTGAACGCGCCGCCGCCGGTGGAGATGAAGCTCGGGATGTGCTCGAGCGTGTTGCGCCGCGACGGGCTTACTTCGATTGCGACCGAGTCGCCCGGGTGCGTGTCGTCCGATGACGCGCTGGACGTTGCCTTGGCCTTGTCCGCACCGCGCGGTCGGTAGATCACCCAGAGAGTGACTTGCGTGACGCCCAGGGCGACGCCAGCGACGCTGGGGGCCAGGATGAACGCGTTCCACTTGAGAATCGAGTACGTGACCCACAGCGCACCGTTGACGATGTTCATGAGGCACATCATGAAGGGCAACGAGGCCGACGACTTGGTCATGATGACTCTCTTCATGGTCGCCAACGGGGATCCGAACTGGACGACCGTCGTGAACATGGTGACCCATCCGAGAACGGTGCCCTCTTCGCCCCTGGACTCGTGGGTCACGCCCTCGGCCGCGAGAATCGTGTACAGCAGGATGAGCGCAGTGACTGCGACTCCATACGCGCACATCTTGTGCACGTACGCTCGGTCGGTAGTGTACGCGTAGAAAATCACGATGAAGCCGATGGCTGTGTAGACGCCGAACAGGTTGGTCGTGAAGAGCGGCACGTAGTTGTCGATGATGCACGCGTACATGGCGACGGCGCCGCTGTTGACGAAGAGCGTGACGACGGGCAGCAGCTGCACCTCGCCCGTGGTCTTGTGCTTGTGGATCCAGTAGAAGTCCAGGAAGGGCGAGACGCGCATGATGACCGACGAGACGATCGTGAGCACCTTGAACACGGTCAGAACGGTCGCCATTATGCCAGGTTTCGCTCGAACTGGTGGTGTACAGTAGAAGGCCCTTCACTTGATGGTCGACTGGCAAATCGCAGAGTGACTGCCTGGTGGAGAAGCTGCCGATGGAGCGGTACTGGGAGCAAAGGCCTGCGTCGTCCCGGTTGAAACACAGACTGTACTACGCCTAATACAGGCGTAACCCTGAACAAGAGGTGCGCCTTCTCTGCAGTGTACACCATCAAAAGATCGCACAGCGTGAGCCGGGGATGTGTCCGCGTCCACTTCAATGTGGACATTATACGGTCTACGGTAGGCTTAGGTGAATGCTGCGAAGACTGCTGACTTTGGGTTGTGCTGTCTCACCAAGTGTACCGTGTTGCTCACCCCTCCGTGCTGTTTTCGGTAAGGCTACTGTATTCTCAACGTCGGACCACAATGCTCGCTGGTCGTGGCGATTCTCTTCGCTACCGACGATGCTATAAAGCCCAACGGGAACAACCGACGATCTCCAGTTAGCTACACTGTCGACGTCGGCATAAGCCTTTGGGTCCTCCTTATTGGGAGGTGGCCAGTCATTACAAAACTGCCTGCCTCACCTATCATCGCAACCCTGGTCCTGTTTTCGTACAGTGCAACGTGATGCTGTGGTCTCGCTTGCCGGAGTGCAACGTGATGCTGCGGTACCTGTTCGAGCAGTGCAACGCGATGCTGCGGTATCTGTTCGAGCAGTGCAGCTTGCGCTTGGCTTCGACTGGCGTATAAAGTGATAAAGTGATATAAAAAGTGATATCACTTTGGACACCAGTGACGGCAAACGGTATCATTTAATTGGCATGTAGCCTAGCTCCCTTGCTTTCGGGGCGTCGCGATCTCGATGAACACGCTGTCGTCGGTCGAGGCGTGGCTTGAACTATTAATACGCTCTAGGATGTTACGCTGCGACCGACTCCCCTCGATCTCAATCGAGTCACCTGCACGCGTGTCGTGCGACGATCTTGTTGAGAAGCGACCGTACTGTACAGTTCTGTACAGTACACTTGAGTGCGACTGCCTACAGTACTGTTCTAGAAGCGCTGTAGTGTAGTATTGTCTCAGCTCGTGTGGTGTACACAAAAGGCAACTTGCTTTAGGAGTGATGGTCGTC
>JAADYG010000273.1:0-38968 GCA_023338115.1 Phytopythium boreale
GGCAAGTACACGCCTGCGGTGCCCGCTTCGGTGGGCGTCAAGACGCGTGGAGTCACGCGCGGCGTCACGTGGGGCAACTACAAGCAGTACGAGTACGCCATCCCGGCCAGCGCGCTCGTGACGGGCAGCAACAAGATCGCCATCACCATCGCCAGCGGCGCGTCCGACCCCGTCGAGACGTTCCTGCACGCGTCCGTCGTGTTCGACGCGCTCGAGCTCGTCTAAGTGGGCTCTAGACCAAATCCACAACAATACACGTGCATGGTTGCTTCGTACTTGTCAGTCTTGATTGAGTGCCTGCTGTGGATGTGGAATGAACGTGGCGTGGTTGGCCAGCATCCATCACTATAGTTATTGTACCAACGACTGGAGTCAATGGGCAACACGTGAACAGGAGGCGTCTACGGCAAACGAGCGAGAGGGTGTATTGATCGCTTCGTGCCGGCGATTCCGGTCGCATTAACCAGGTGCCATCGCTTAACACCGTCGTCTATTCCATGCGTCCCACGCGCGGCCAAAGTGCTCGCACACCCTTGTTACATCCCCCTGCGTGCCTTCATCAGGAATCCCTTTGGCAAGACAGCTCTTGCAACCTCACGCGGAGATACGAGTCGGTCGGCAAGGCGCTTAGTCCCAGCTGGTGGCGCCCGTCGTAGCGGGGGCGTCCCAGTTGGAGGCGGCGGCGGGGGCGGCGGCAGCCTCACCCGACCACTCCGTGTTGCCCGTCGAGGTCCACTCCGTGGGGGCGGCGGCGGCAGGCGCGAAGAGCGTGGGCTCGGCGGCGGCCTCCGGGGCGTCACCCCAGCCAGCGCGGGCCTGGGCCTCGTCGGCGGCACCGGCCTGGGCCTCCTCGGCCTTCTTGAGCTCCTCCGGGTCGCGGTAGAGGAAGAGATCGACGGCGACGTCCCACGGCAGGGCGCGCGAGATCGTGCCACGCAGACGCAGCACCTCACGGGCGAGCAGCCAGTAGAGCAGGCCGATCGAGAGCTTGCCCTTGTTGTTGGCCGGGATGGCCACGTCGACGTACTCGAGCGGCGAGTCCGAGTCGCAGAAGGCGACCACGGGCACGTTGACGAAGGCCGACTCACGCACCGCCTGCGCGTCCGTGCGCGGGTCCGTGATGATCAGCAGGCGCGGCTCGCGGAACTGCTTGGTGATCTGGTTCGTGAACGTACCGGGCGTGAAGCGGCCGGCGATCGAGCCGGTGCCCGTGTACTGCGCGAACTTGAGCACAGCGCGCTGGCCGTACGGGCGGGCGCTGATGGCGATCACGTCCGCCGGGTTCTCGATCGCGACGATCACGCGGGCCGCCAGCATGAGCTTCTCCCACGTCTTGCCCACGTTGATGATGTGGATGCCGTCGTTGCGGCGGCGCCAGATGTAGTCCGCCATCTTGGCCTCGGCATTGCGCGTGCCGATGTGGACCTGCGCGGCCAGCATCATCTTAATGTCCTCCTCACGTTGGGTCGCCATGGCTGCTGTCTTTCCTGTTCTTCTTCCAAAGAGCGATGAATTGTGGCGTCGCCCCGCGCCATTTTCCGGATCGACCGACCGCGAGCGGCGCCGCCTCCAACCAACCAACCGGGGAGGCCAAAGCGGGGAAAAACCTTGACTGCCAACGCGAAAAACCTTGACTCAAGCGGTACACTTTACCAATATTGGAATTCAGCCAATCAAAATCGATCAAGGAATGTTCGAGCGAGTGGGTTGGGTGAAAATCAATAGTTTCTTCAAGGTTGGGACCTGTATTCGGACTTCAAGGTTCCTCCTGGAGATGCGTTCTGGTCAGCACTTGAACCAATCCTATCGCGTTATCGCACACAAGGTCTATATTTTTATCCAATCGCATCAATTATTTCATCCTAGAAACGTCCCCGAAGTATTCGGCGTTTTCCCCTCCTTCGACCGAAACAACAGTTCATTTGTCGGGAGGGGCAACCGGAGAAGAGGAGAGGCGCCAGTTCCTGGACGGGCGACGGACGGAGAAGATGGTGCGTGCCAAGAGGAAGCGAGAGAGCGGGGCGGGCGAGGCGGCCGCGGCCGCGGCCCGCGAGTCGCGCATCAACGACCCGTACAGGCTCAGCATGAAGCCGTGCCGCCCCGCGGACCACCAGCGCAAGAAGAGCAGCAAGTCGTCCGGCGCCGCGGTCCTGGGGGCGCTGCGCAACTGCGCCGACAACCCCAACTGCCTCTATGGACTCGGCGAGCACCAGAAGGTGCGCAGAGACCTCGTTAGGCTCGATATGCTGGTGTTACAGACGGATATCGACGCTAACCCTAACTGGCGGGACGAACAAGCAGGGCATTTGGCAGGGCAAGAAGATGATCCAGCGCGTGTTTGGCGACGACCCGCGCGAGCGCCGACGCGGAGCGGGGATCAGCGGAGCGGTGCTGTTGCCCTGCGGGCTGCGCAACCTAGGCGCCACGTGCTACCTGAACAGCATGCTGCAGTGCTTATTCGTGAACCTGCCATTCCGCCGCGCCGTGTACGAGTGGGAGCCCAAGGAACAGAACGTGAACGAGCAGCAGGTGCTGCAGATGCGCGCGCTGCAGAAGCTGTTTGCGCAGATGCAGCTCGGCAACCAGGGCTTGTACGACCCCACGGAGTTTGCCTCGACGCTGGCGCTCAACAACGTCGTGCAGCAGGACGCGCAGGAGTTCAACAAGCTGCTGCTCACGCATTTGCGCACGATCTTCTGCCAGTCGCGCATCACGGCCCACTGGAACCTGGTGGACCGCATCTTCCAGGGCCACATGAACTACGTGACGAAGTGCCTTCGGTGCAATACGCGCTCGCTCCGCCCGTCCTCGTACTATGAGATTGTGAGGCGCTCTTTCTCGTGCGGTGCCCGGTTATTGTTGCAGTGATCTCACTCGTGTGTTGCGGTACTCAACCTTCTTTGACTGCCAGTCGCTCAATATCAAAGGCCACAAGACGTTGGAGGACTCGATCGCGTCGTACCTGTCGCCCGAAGTGCTCGACGGCGAGAATAAGTACTTCTGCGAGCACTGCGACTCGAAGGAGTGCGCAGAGCGGTACCTCGAGCTGGACCCGAATCGGCTCCCAGACACCATCACGTTCCAGCTCATGCGCTTTGTCTACGACGCGAACGCCGGCCGCAAGAAGAAGCTCATGGTAAGCTGGCTACACGTGTAGCACGCACGCTCTGATGTGTCATGAGCGCTCTCAAAGCTGACCAACGGCTGTGTTAGGACGTCATTGAAATCAACGAGACGCTCAACATGACGGAGATGCTTCGGAGAAGCGGCAACGCCGAGGCGTTCACGGAAGCGGACGACGCGGTCTATCGCCTCTCCGGCTACCTCAACCACCGCGGGAAGAGCGCGCATGTGGGCCACTACACCGCTTCGGTCGCGTACCCAGAAGCTGATAGTGGCGACTCGTCAGCTGTCAGCTGGTATGAATTTGACGACACGGTCGTTAGTTGCATGGCGTCGACGACGTCTGCAACTGCGACAGAGGTCCAAGGCAAGAAGATCCGATCTCGCGACATATACATGCTGCTGTACATCCGGGACTCTGCAGGCTCCACCGGCAGTATTGCGAGTGCTCAAGAAGTTACTAAGCCATCTCCCGAGTGCATGGAAGACGTTGAGGCGCTGAACACGGCGTTTGACGCGGAAGTGGAAGAGTATCGAAGCAAGGTGCAGGGCATGGAGAAGCGCATTGCGGAGCGCATCGACGCATACAAGCGGTTCTTTGAGAAGGAGCACCCGTACGCCGATCCGTCCGCGACAAACTTCTATTGGGTCGATGCGCAATGGCTACGTGACTGGATCACTGGCGAAGAAGACTTGGTCGCTGGTACCAAGACTGCGTCGAGAAGTCAACCCATAGACACAACACAGCCAGACGAAGGGGATGAAAATACGACGCAGGACAAGGCTACTCCGATGGGTGTGGACGGAGAAGACGAAAGCAAGACAGACGAAGGAGATTCTCCGGATGGGGCGATTGTGATCGACGACGACGAGAACAGCGCCAGAGGAGAGCAAACTCCGGTCGTTGCATCGCCGTTACGTGAGCAGGACATTCCATTCTCCAAGCCCATGGACGTGTCGCGCTTGTGCTGCATCCATTCTCGCCCCGATCCCGCCTCAAATGACACGAGCTCAGATGAAAGCACGCGACGAGCGAAGCGGAGAAGGTCGGGCACTTACGAGACGGCAGCGACCCCAGCAAGGTTTTCTCCCGACACGGTGCCAAAGCTGAAGCGGATTTCTGCAAAATTGTTTGATTACCTGAAGAAGACGTGCGATATCAAGGCGACTGGGGCGTCGAGTCCAGACGCTCCAGCGGTGTCGAAGACCCCGTTCGCATTTGAAGCCGCGACCTATCGATGCATCCGGTGCGAACAGGAGTTCCTTGGCAAACTCTCCGATGACGCCGAGCAGCTCAAGGAGGTGGAGCTGGAACTGGGTCTGCTGAAGACGGGCACCGCGAACGTGGAAGGTGGGTTCTTCATGAGCCGAGCGTGGATTTCGAGCTACAAAACTCATCTGCAAGGCGTCCACAAGCAGTTGCTGGCGATCGCCAAGAAGGGGAAGAAGAATGGGCCGGTGCAGCAAGACTTGCACCAGCATTGTGTACCCGAGGGGGACTCAGCTGAGTCTGCCGACTCGGAGCCGGTGTGGCTAGCACCCCTGAACGCGGATATCACGTGTGCGCACGGCAATCTGACGCTCGAGAAGCGCAAATATCGGGTCATGCCAGCGGAAGCGTGGATATATTTCACCTCCAAGTACGCGCCCAGCCAGGTATTCCCCGTCGCAAAAACTGAACCGTGCCCAGAGTGCCAAGTCGACGAGGCCGTGACGGAGGAAACCATGCAAATCGAGCGGGCATGTCGTGACCAAGTTCTCGAGCGCTCTCCGTTGGCGCAACTGTACCGGAAGAAGGCGAATTCGACATCAAGCGACGCTGATAGTGGAACGTTTCTCTTGAGCGAAGTGTTCGCGCTCTCGGGAACCCACGGCTACAGCGCCTCTAAGTTGGCGCTGAGCGCTAGCTGGCGTATGTTTATCGTGCCGCGGAGCTGGATGCGCGAGTGGCGAGAGTACATTCGCGACGTCGATCACGCCTCGCCGCCGCCACTGTCCTCGGGGCCGCTCCTGTGTGAGCATGGACAGCTGCTACTTCCTCAGAACTTGGTGAGCGCGCTGGATGGAGGAGCGCCCGTCGATCGCAACGACGTAGACGTCGAGTTCGTCACACAAGATGAAATGGTGCATCTCGTGGATCTCTACGGCGATCCGACCGCGGTGTTCTTCTACGCCTTGCTCGACCTTGGCAACGGGCATGTTCATTGGAGGCGCTGCACCTACGCGTCAGTGCTGGTATCAGGGCAAGCGGAAGCTTTCGGCGGCGAGTGCCCCGACAATGTGATCCCGCACGACTGCATGGATGATAATGACGCGAGCGTGCGATGCAGCGACTGCGAGGACTTGGCAAAGCAAGTGCTCCGCTGCGAGCTCGAGAACTTTGAGAACCGCATCGTGAACGTGCAGTTGCTGCTGCCCGACCAGCCCGTGCCCACCGGAGAGTCACTGACCGCCGAGGCCAATGTATCGGGCCGCCGACGCTCAAAGCGGATCCGGCCAGGGTCGGCGTCCACGTGGCTGATCGCGGCGAACGCGACCGACACGGTCTACATGTTGAAGGCGAAGATCTACGCGGAGATCGACGCGCTCCCCGTGCGCCAGCGGCTCTACTTCAAGGGCGAGGTTCTGGAGGACTACCGCACGCTGAAAGAGAGCGGGTACGCTCCACCTCGTGCTCTCCTTGCTCTTGCCGTTTGATGACATGCACTGACTGTGGCCGCTGTGCTTGCCAATTGGCTGGGGTGGTTGTGTGTATGGCTTGTGTCTAGGATCAAGGCTGGCGACGCCGTGTTCATGCGTCTGTCCGAAGACAACGCGGACGACCTTGCGATCTTCGAGGCGAACGAGCCGGAAGTCGGGTTCCAGGACTCGGTGTTCCTCTCGCATGTTAGATCGACTGCGAGGAGCAACGGGAACGACGGCGGAGGAAGCGCAGCGAATGGCAGCGCGCACCGTCACCACAACGCCGGTGGCTCAGCCAGCGAGACGCTTGTGTGGGTGTGCCCCGCTTGCACGTACGTCAACGATGATACCGAGCCAGAGTGCGAGATGTGCACAACGCCAAAGGTTATCGACGTGTAAGGATGAGGACGCTTGCCCTTTCAAGAGAAAGAGGATAGCCAGTGGGAGTCATGCCGAAGCAACGGGCCGAAGGACGACACGTTAACATGAAACAAGTCAACAATGATCAAGCCTGCGTCGCGCACGTGATCACTTCTTGTGCGCCGCGCCCACCGCCTCCGAGATGTGGCGGTACCCGTCGGCCTCCAGCAGCTTGACGAGCTCCTGCTTGGCACGAGCGATCGCCAGCGGGCTCTCGTAGATGAGACACGAGTACATTTGCACGAGCGACGCGCCGGCGCGGATCTTTTCGTACGCGTCCTTGCCCGACGAAATGCCGCCCACGCCGATCAGCGGGATCTTGCCGCCCGTCAGCTTGTACATGTCCGACAGCACCTGCGTCGACATTTCCCGCACGGGCGCGCCACTGAGACCACCAGTCTCCACCTTGTTCGAGCTGTGCATGCCGTAGAACACCAGCCATTAGCCGACAGGCATGTACTGTATACGTCAACATCACAGAAAAGTTACCTCTTGAGCGAGTCGGGACGGCTGATGGTCGTGTTGGACACGATGAGGCCGTCCAGCTTGAGCTGGAGCGCGACATCGGCGATGTCCTGCTTGTCGTCGCCGGTGAGATCCGGCGCGATCTTGAGGAGCAGCGGGATCTTGCGCTTCTCCTGGTTCTGCACCTCGTCACGAGCGGCCAGCACACGCACGAGCAACTCCTGGAGCTGAGTCTTACCCTGGAGGGAGCGCAGGCCGGGAGTGTTGGGCGACGACACGTTCACGACGAGATAGTCGGCGTACTTGCCGAGCGCGTGCACGCCCTGCACGTAGTCAGCAGCCGCGTCCTCCGTGGTCTTGTTCTTGCCGAGATTCACGCCAAGCACACCCGTGCGGTGGTGCATGGCTGAGAGCTCGCGCGTCGAGACATACTTCTCGAGGCTGCGCGCGACCGAGTCGAGCCCGGCGCTGTTGAAACCGTAGCGGTTGATGACACCGCGGTCCTCGTACAAGCGGAACACGCGTGGCTTGGGGTTGCCCGGCTGCAGGAGCAATCAGGCAATAGTGAGCCACTGACCGAGGGTTCGACATGCTTGCTTAGCTTCAGCACGGGGGACGGACCTGCGGCTTGGGCGTGACGCTGCCGATCTCGACTGCGCCCATGCCCATGTCGAAGATACCCTCGACGGCCTCGGCGTTCTTGTCAAAGCCCGCGGCCATGCCGATCGGGTTGGAGAAGTCCAGGCCGAACGCATGCACGCGCAGCTGCGGCGCGTCCGTCTTGTCGTCCTGCAGTGATCGAGACAAGCGCGGAAACACCCAACAGCGGGAAGCGTCAATCACCGGAACGGTCAACACGCACGATGGCTGATCGCGCGCTGTGTTACCTTGGGGATCAGGCCGAACGCCGCGGCCTTGACGGCGATCTGGTGCGCCGTCTCGGGCGGGAAGAGCCGCACCACGGGCATCATAGGGTCCGCGAGCTGCTTGATCACCCACTCATGCGGCACGACGCCGTTGTAGGCGGCGACCACGGCGGCGGCCGCCCCTCCGCCCACGGCGAGCGCCACGCCCGGGTGGATGGGCACGGTCTTCTTGGCCGCCGGGCCGCCCGTGCTGTAGGCGGCCCGCAGCGCCGCCACGCTCTTGGCGCGGGCGGAAGCGACGCGCGCGAAAGATCGCATGATCGTCCGGTTGAGAAAGGATGGAGGTGGTGGTGGTGGTGCCGCCCAGCAAATTGGGGAATGCCGCCTCTTTCTGTAGGAGGAGGCGAGCGTCAGACAATGTACTGATGATGGACGGAATTATGTGCGGTCTACTATTCGGCTTATTAATAAAGTTAAAGAGTTCATGAGACGGATACGCAGACATGTTGATTGGCTGTATATTTGATATCAAAGGTCAATTAAACTTGGTACTATAAATCATAGATATTATGTTGAAGTATTCTATAATATGTTGCAGTAGTTGAACTCCGCCAAACGACGTACTTTCCCTCAGGTTGACCGTCACTCCAACTACGGTACCGCTCCCGTGAGTTGCTGGGTATGTTCCGAGCGTGTCACTCGGCCATTTTCGACGCGGGCGACAGGCGAGAAAGGCGGCGGCGGCAGCAGCAGCGGCAAGCGGACAGGAGAAGCAGCAGCGTCGGGCCTGATGGCGAGCGCGACCAAGAAGCGCGTCTCCTATTTCTACCACCGTACGTGCTCCACCACCCGTGGCCAGCGGCGGATGCGGTGCCGTGCGCCGTGTCTAGCCGCGCGGCTCTCTGTCTTTACTGCGTGTTCGCGGCGCGGAAGAACCGATTGATTGCTCGAGTCGGGTCGAATCTCCTCTCATCACTCTGCGGTGGATCGCGTTCTATTTTTTTTTTTCACGATCGGCTCTTGTTGCTTTGTTTGTTTGTGCGGTACGCCGCGTCCCTCTTTTGAACTTGCGCAGCGGAGGTCGGGCACTTTTACTATGGCGCGGGCCACCCGATGAAGCCCCACCGCATGAAGCTGGCCCATCATCTGGTTGTGAACTATGATCTCTATCGCAAGATGGATGTCTACGTGAGTGTTCGTGCACAGATGAGCGGGCGATACCGGCAGGATGGGGAAGTGACCCCACCCCATCTACGTGGAGTAGAGGACTGACACTACCGGCATGTGGCGTGTGCCTCTATGAACGTAGGAGCCGCACTGGGCGTCGGCTGAGGAGATGAAGGTGTTTCACGCGCCCGACTACATTGAGTTCCTCCAGCGCGTGAGCCCGGCCAACCAGCGCGACATGAACGCTGACCTCGCGAAATGTAATGCTCGCCTTTCCGATTGTTTTGTGTTCATTTCACGGCGTCTTACACGCAAAGTGACGGAATGTGTTGTGCCTTCGCCTTTGCAGACAACTTCGGCGAGACGAGCGACACGGACTGCCCGGTCTTTGACGGGATCTTCGACTTCTGCCAGATCTACGCTGGCGGCTCATTAGGTATGTGCGAGGACCCGACCGAAATTCGCCAGAGCGCCATAGTTCCGCTCGGCGTCTAACTTGCTTCTTGGCTGGATATGTTGGCTGTGCAGATGCGGTGAGCCGCCTGAATTTCGGCCTGTGTGATATTGCCATCAATTGGTCCGGTGGACTCCATCACGCCAAGAAAGCGGGTGGATCCGGGTTCTGCTACGTCAACGACATTGTGATGGGGATTTTGGAGATGCTCAAGTACGTACTCGCGATGCGTATGCGTTCAGCTCCAAGGCCCTCCTTGCTAATTTGGTTGCCCTTATGCTGAAGGTTCCACCCTCGGGTGTTATACATCGACATTGACGCTCATCATGGAGACGGCGTCGAGGAAGCCTTCTACGTGACGGATCGCGTCATGACTGTCTCGTTCCACAAGTACGGAGACTACTTTCCGGGGACTGGGGACATTAAGGTGCGTCTGTGACCCGCTGAAATGACCACACGCTACATGGAAAACTTTAACCTTGCTGTGATCTACTGGCGATGCTGAGCAGGATATCGGAGCAAAAACGGGCAAGTATTACGCGGTGAACTTCCCACTGCACAGCGGCATGGACGATGAAAGCTACGAAAGCATCTTCAAGCCGGTCATTCAGAAAGTGATGGAGACCTTCCAGCCGACAGCCGTCGTGCTACAGTGTGGCGCTGACTCGCTGACAGGCGACCGTCTCGGCTGCTTCAATGTGACAACGCACGGTAAGCGGGTTATGATATTCATTCGCGATGGTCTTGGAAGTGATGGTGTGCTGACGTGTCGATGTTGTTGTTAATGTCAATAGGTCATGGCGAGTGCGTGCGATACGTGAAAGGTTTTGGCCTTCCGATGCTCGTGGTTGGCGGCGGCGGCTACAGAATGCGCAACGTGTCGCGGGCGTGGGCGTACGAGACGTCGATCCTCATCGGCCAAGAAGTCTCCGACAACATCCCATACAACGACTACTTCGAGTTCTACGCGCCGACGTTTAAGCTTCATCTCGAGCCGGACCCTGAGCTGAAGAACGACAACTCGAAGGAATACCTCGAAAAGCACAAGTACGTACACGAACCTTCTGACGTGGCGTTTGCGTGTGGAGGAAATGCTCACCATGCTGCCTTTACTCCATTTGATCCCCGCAGGATCAAGATTTTCGAGAACCTCCGCGCGCTCACGGGCGCCCCAAGCGTGCAAATGAATCTCCCCCCGCCTGCCCACATGCTCCGGGAAGAAGACGAGGACGCCGCCGATCCCGACTCGCGGACCGACAACGACGGCAAGCGCCAGCACGAAGCCGAGTTTTATCGGGACGATAAGGTGCGCGATCGCCCTCTCGATCCACTTTCAGATCGTTTTTACTAATGGATCATACTGCGCTCGTCGCTCGCTGCTGGTAGGATCAACGCGGAAACGAGGACGACGGCTCGCGAAAAGAGAACCAGTTTGATCAGCAGGTCGGCGCGGATGACGTTGTCCCAATGGACATCGACGAGTAGCTGCAACATGACACCGGCGTGGAAGCAACAGTCAATGCGTCGGTAAGTTTTGTGCTGGTAACGAGAGTGAAGAGCCTGTTGGAGTCGGTAAATGACATGGAGACCAGCGCTGGCACTTTCAGCGAGCGATCCGCGCTGTCACGATGACATGGCTTCAATCGAACACAAGAAGCAGATCGGTTTAGTGCACGTAACTGCACTAACCGGATCCACGTCTTGTGAAAGTATAAAGTTCCAGAGGGACGGCGCCCCCATTTTACCCGCGACATTCGCTCTTGCCGCCAGTCCTCGCCGTGCTGTTTCGCTGTCGGGAAAGCAAAGCGCGCAAAGCGAAGGAGCTCGGCGGCGACCATGGCGAGCGCCACCAAGAAGCGCGTCTCCTACTTCTACCACCGTACGTCACACTGCTTGCCCAGCTCACTATATCTTAACCTCTGGCGCGCGTTAGACGCCGCTTGTCTCCCCCCGCTTGGCCCCTCGGCGTCGACCAACTCGCGTGTTCGGCGCGAGGGGTCACGGCTCCTTTAGGTCGAGGCGTGAGGGCGGATTGATCGCAAGGGGGAGACACAAAGACGCCTCTGCTGATGCATTCCCGCTGCTGACCTGTTTTGTATGCCTGGCATGTATGAACAGCCGAAGAAGGCCACTTTTACTATGGGCCGGGGCACCCCATGAAGCCGCACCGCATGAAGCTGGCGCACCACTTGGTCGTCAACTACGACCTGTACCGGAAAATGGACATCTTTGTACGTGTATCGCCCCGTGCGACCCACGCGATACGCCTTCCTCTTGTCGACTAATGCGCATCTACCGTGCAGGAGCCGCACTGGGCGTCCCCCAATGAAATCAAGGCGTTCCACGCCGCCGACTACATTGACTTCCTCCAGCGCGTCAGCCCCTCGAACCAGAAGGACCTGTCCTCGGAGCTGCAGAAGTGTAAGCGAACGAGCGTCGTGGCTTCCTCATTGCGGGTCGGTCATCCCGTACACAAAGCGAGATTAGATTCTAATTGCCGGCGTGTTTGTGTGGATTCTTTCAACGCGCAGTCAACCTCGGCGAACTGACGGACTGCCCCGTGTTCGACGGTCTGTTCGATTTTTGCCAGATCTATTCGGGCGGCACGCTGGGTGAGTTGAGTCAGCGTCGATGGACCAGTTCGTTTCGGCGCTAACGGCATCGCCTCGTTATTGTGAACCAGACGCGGTCAGTCGCCTGAACCACGGCCTGTGCGACATCGCGATTAACTGGGCAGGCGGTCTGCACCACGCCAAGAAGTCGGAAGGCTCGGGCTTTTGCTACGTCAACGACATTGTCCTCGGCATCCTGGAGCTGCTCAAGTACGGCAGACGCGACAAGTGCAGTCCTTTCATCGCGCTGAGAGGCTGATGCTGACGGAATGCGGTCTTCCTGTGTGTGTGCGTGGCAGGTATCACCCTCGAGTATTATATATTGACATTGACGTGCACCACGGCGACGGCGTGGAAGAAGCCTTCTACGTGACGGACCGAGTGATGACGGTGTCGTTCCACAAGTACGGCGACTTCTTCCCTGGCACGGGCGACATCAAGGTATAGCTTCTGCTCTTGTCTTCACGGATATGAGATTCTCTTGAGCACCATGCTGACCGTATCGACGACACGTGTTTAGGATGTTGGCGCCAAGAATGGCAAGTACTACGCCGTCAACTTCCCGTTGCTGAGTGGAATGACGGACGAGAGCTACGAGAGCATCTTCAAACCCGTGATCCAGAAGGTTATGGAGTCCTTTCAGCCGTCGGCCGTCGTTCTCCAGTGCGGCGCTGACTCGCTGACGGGCGATCGCCTTGGCTCCTTCAACGTTACCACCAAGGGACACGGTGAGTGCGTGCGCTTCGTCAAGAGCTTCGGGCTGCCGATGCTGGTGCTTGGTGGCGGAGGGTACACGATCCGCAACGTGTCCCGCGCCTGGGCGTACGAGACGTCGATCCTGCTGGACGAGCAGGTGTCCAACAACATCCCGTACAACGACTACTTTGAGTTCTACGCGCCCTCGTTCAAGCTCCACCTGGAACCAGACCCAGAGCTCGAGAACGCTAACTCAAGAGAGTACCTTGAGGACTGCAAGTACGTTGCCGACAGTGTTATCGATTCAGATTGCAGCCCGTACGGTCGACTAACATGGATCACGTTGCCATTCGCAGGGTCAAGATCTTTGAAAATCTGCGCGCGCTCACGGGCGCGCCGAGCGTCCAGATGAGCCAGGCACCGTCAGTCCACATGCTGCGCGAGGAAGGTGAGGACGCTGCCGACCCGGACGCGCGCACGGACAGTGACGGCAAGCGGCAGCACGAGGCCGAGTTCTACGGCGACGACAAGGTCCGCACCGTAGTAATCGACGAGTATGCGTGTTGTACCCGGCTAACGCTATGTGCGAATGTTTGAACTCGATGGCGAACGAACGCAGGACCAGCGCGGGAACGAAGACGCGGTGGAGGATGGCGCGACCAATAGAGAGGCCGCAGCGGAAGAGAACGCGGCGCCGGACGTGGTTCCCATGGAGGTGGATTAAGAGACCGAGGGTGGAACATCGGGTCTCTGTGTAGGCTCGCAGGGGGCCCCACACTCGTAAGTGCATTGATTTTACTGTAGTTCATCGCCTACTGCTGCTGCTGCTGCTGCTGCTGCTGCTTGCGCTGCTTGTCGCGCTCGGCCTTTTCGATCTCGAACCGCTTGAGGTCGAGCCGCTGCAGGAACTCCTGCTTCTCAACGTACCCGTCCTTGGTGTACTGCGCGAGCTCGTCCTCAATGCCCTCCTGCTCCTTGAACTTGTCCCAGTCGATCGACGTCTTCTCGATCGTCGACACCTTCTTGGGCGCGTCCAGCGACGCCAGCACCTTGTCGATGCCCGAGCTGCTCGCACCGCCGACAACTTTCTTCGACACGCTGGGGTAATCGACAGATAGAGCGGTTAGATCGCCCCACCGAGGATCATGCCAACACCGCCAGGCTCAACGACGCGCACCTGTACTCGACGCCGGCGAACTTGACGACCTCCTCGACCGTCTTGCCGGCGTCCGCGGCCGCCAGATCCTTCCGCGAGCGCTTGGGGTCCAGGCTCAACACCGTGAACTGGAACTCGCGCAGCTTCCGCTTCTTCCTCTTGCCTGCGGGCCGCCCGCTCTTCAACGAGCTCAAGAGCTGTCCACGCAGAGAGTAGTCCGTCGTTAGTCGTCGCTCATGTGATGGTGGGAAACAGGCAGCGCTCCACCTTTGCCGACCGGTCAGCCGCCGTCTTGGACACGCCAGTCGACTCGTTGATGTCTTCCCAGAGCTTGGACACGTGCGCGGAGGTCGTCGCGCGCTCCTCCGCGGCGCTTCCTGCCGCACCCGCCGCCCGCTCGCCGCGCTCAGTCTCCTCTTGCGCCTCGGCCTCTGCGATAACCAGCAACGAGCGGGGTCAGAGATCTCGCACGCACGCAGTACACTACAGTAGATTAAAGTAACCGCGTCATGAAGCGCAGTGCGGACCTTCCGGCACGTAGTCTTCGTCCTCCGCATCCGATCCCGACGAGCTCATTGTCACTGTAGCGGTGTTACTGCTATGATTGTGGCTCTTGGTTCGCTGGCTGCGCCGTTTGCAAACGATCATGAACTCTCAAATATGATATCACGCCATTTCTAATTATACTTCGAAGCACCAATTGCGCGTAAAATGTAAGTTGGGTGGTGATGAATATTAATCTTTATCAAATGATATTGATGGATACCTGTTAATAATTCGACTTGCTCTGGAAGCAGATGAGGACGCCCAGCAGAATGAGCACCATGCCGCCGTACGTCCCTGGGGCAAGACCGACACAACACGGCGCAACAGCGACGCATTAGCACGCAGCACCGATCAACCTCAACGCAGAGATGGCAGCGCTTCCTTACACGCGGGTCGCTGCGGCTTCTCGCCGAGCAGGCGGCTCGTGAGCGCCGTGAACACGAACGTCAGCGAGTTGCAGATGGGCACGGCGTTGGAGATCTCTGCGCGTCCACAGGATCACCTCAAGCGGAGACGTGTCAGCACTACTGTAATGACTCCATAGACAGCTAGGCGCTTCTGGTCGTACCGGTGGACCCGAGGAGGAACACGTACGCGACCGAGCCGCTCTGGTTGAGCGCGAACGGGAGCACAAACTGTACCAACGACAAAGCGACGAGCGTGAGTCTCCTCCGTCCTGACGAGCTCCTCATGCTGCTGGCTCTGTACAGTGCATCACCCGCCAGTTCTTGACGAGGTGCAGCGCTTGCGTGGCCAGCTCGCGCGGCGAGTTGTCCCGCCGAGCGTACATGAGCTCCGTCGAGCTCCCTGCCACCGCGGAAGGCAAGCGCACAGAGTAGTTAGCCGACTTCCCGCGAGCCTCCATACATATTGCCGTATGAGGCCCCGCACCTCGCTTGATGAGCGGGTTCGTACACCCCCAGAGCGCGCCGATGACGAGGAAGAACAGCAGCGTCGCCCCCGCGGACGCGCCGGGCGTCGTCGTCGCCGTCGTCGTCGTCTCCATCTCGTCGCTAGCAGCCTGATGTGAATTTTGTGTTTGTCGTTTGGTGAAATTTTGCAATTTGACAACCGAATATTTCGCTGTTAATACGTTACCACTGACAAAATCGGAAGAGCTATTTGTGGCTTCAACTACATTTGACGGGGAAAATGGCGAGGAGACCAAACCTCTTGCTTCCCGTCTCCGTTGCCGCTCTGCGCTCTCCTCGAGCCGACCGATGCCACGAGATCGACCTGTTAGCTCGAGCGCCGAGGCGCCGGTGGCGGTCAAGTGGGAGCCGTTCCTCGACGACAGCGGCAACTTGTACTTCTACAACCACGTCACGGGCGAGTCTGTGTGGGAGTTGCCGCCCGACGGCGGGGAAGACCAAGACCAGACACCCGGGCAGTCGACTTCAAAGCCTCATGGATCGCTGGTGGACGCGGGTGGTGGCGGTGGAGGCACCGACGACACGACGGCGTGCAGCCAGTACTCGGTGGCCGTTGGGGTGGTGGAGACGGCCGTGAAGCTCGTGGACGCCGTTGGCGACTTGGATGGAGATGCATCACCAGGGAATGTGACCATGAAGAAGAAGGAGAAGAAGATGACGTTCATGTCTCCTGCGGCCGAGTCTCGCCGCCGAAGAAACGACGCGAAGGTCCAGACGCGGAAGCAGCGGCTGCACGACATCAGCGCCGAGAAGTACATGAAGCTCGTGCTGCCTCCCGTCTCGCCTTCTGCTGGAGCAGAGCACGACGAGAAGCTAGAGGGCGATGCGAAGCTAAGACGCACTGGGAGCCTCTTCACCGCTCAAGATTCCGAGCAGTGGCAGCGTGAAATTGAAGCCGAACACGCGAGGGAGCGACGGGCCGGCCGCAAGCAGCGTCAGCAGCACAAACTGCGCGTGCGCTCGCTCAAGCAGCAGCAGATCATGCTGCTGCAGCTTCGCACGGAGCTGACAAAGTACCTCTTGGGCGAGATCCAGTGCTCTCCGGAGCTGCTCAAGCAGAAGATCTTGCTGCTCTCTAGCCAAACGCCCCAGTCAGCCCTCGCAACCTCAAGACTGGAGCCGGAGATCGTGGAAAAGCTCGCCGCCGCGGAGCGACAGGCCCAGGAAGAGCGGCTCGACGCCATCCAAGCCGCGTTTGAGTTGCTTGACTCTGCCAAGTGCGGCAAGATCCGTCTCATCAGCGTTATCACCGGGATCTTCGCGCACGAGTACGTTCTGCTGCGTTTCGCTGCTCTTGAAAGACTCACAGAGACGAATTTCTCATCGCTAAGCATGCCGTTGACCTTGAAGAGCGCAGGTCCAGCAGTACTGTGCGGTGGTAAAAGGCCTGGGGGAGCTCCTTTCATCGCCACGACTACAACAGTTCATCGTCAGCTTCGCGTCTACGAGGCATCACGACTGCCAAGTCACCGCGCTAGAGTTCCGCGAGTTCCTCTGCATCATCGAGGAGGCCTGGGACTACTACACCCGCATCAAGATGGCAGTCCACGATGCGGAGAACGAGATCGACGCGGCGATTGAGGCCGCGACACTCCGACCGGGAACTGGAGTAATGCGGGCTCGTATGGGCTCCGTTTCCAAGAAGATGGCCGAGCACGAGCTCGCGCAGCTGCAAGAGAGAGCTGCACTGCTTCGGTCAATCAGCTCCAACGCGTCGGAGGAGATGCCGTGGCTCCATGGAGACAGCTTGATCCAGCCGAAGGAGGAGTGGGAGAAGGACCACCACCACCGCTTCATCCAAGTGCCACAGGACGGGGATTTGTACTGCTGTCTCTGTCGGCGGCGACAATGGGAGCTGGCGCGCAACGAGATCGACGAGGCAGAGCAACAGCATCGAGACGAGTGGCCGAGTACGCTGGAGCTCCGTCTTAAAGAGGCTGAGGTCCGCATGGCTAGTGGAATCGCTAGCACCGACGAGAAGACGGAGACGACTGACGCTGCTGGCTCTGCACCTGCGTCGCCTATTGCGTCTCCGACTAAAGACGCCCACGACAATGCGACCGGAGAGCAAGACTTTGTATCGTACAAGCTCGCGACTTTGACAGACGACAGCGAGATCGCGGTGCTCGAGGTCCTACACGCTCTGCTGGTGGTCATCGAGTCGATGGAAAGCGAGCAAAAAGGCGGGCACGGCGTGAAGCCAGGCGTTCGTCATCGAGTTCACCGCCTGCGCAAGCGAAAGGCGACGACGAGTTCGGCTTTGCATTGTGCAGATCCAGCAACGGGGCTGAGCCCGATGCAGATCATCGAGAACGCGTTCCAAGCCGAAGAACTCGCGAGACGGGCGTTGTTTGAAGAAGAGCGAGCCATGCGGGTCGAGCTGGAGAGGTTCAAGCGGCGTCTAGAGCGTCCTCAGCTCCGCTTCCAAGAGGCTGCGAGCGACAACTACGTCCGCATCCTCGAGCATTGCGTCAACCTGCCGCCGCTGCTGTCCAATCTGCGCTTCGAGCGCTGCTTGTCGCTCTCGTCGTCGCAGAAAATGGTCTTGCTGATGGTTGACAACGCCTCGCCAGACGTCGCGACGCCCGTGATGCTCTACACGCTGCCGCATCGCAACGAAAGCGAGGCAAACTACAACTTTGAACAGATGAAAGGGTTGCAGCAGCATCTTCACAGTCCGTTCGTGGCGAGCATGCGCCTGGTGGACAAGCGCAGCTTCCAGAACTTTGCCGAGTCCGGGATGCTTGTCGAGTGCTGGCCGATGCAGTTCGTCGCGACCGAATTCTTTGCTCAAGGCTCGTGGCTCGAATTCTACCAGCGATGGATCCACGAGAGGCAGCTCGGAGACGCGAATGCGTATGCGCAGGTCGAGCATCACGTCTTGGCCGTGCTCCGAGACGTCGCCGCCGGAGTCTCCGCGATGCACAGCCTCGGCGTGCTGCACCTGAACATCAAGGCGGACAACATCTACGTTTGCTCGGACGTCACCGACGTTGGGGATCGCTCTATGCTGTCAAAGCATGTGCGAGTGAAGATCGGTGGGCTGCTGGCATGGAAGGCCGGGTATGACAGCGCCAGCCTCGCACAGGGGAACATCTTGGAGGGCATGCACTTCAACTACGCGCCTCCGGAGGCGCTGGACCGGCTGCCAATCACGCCCAAAGCAGACGTTTGGATGCTCGGGTGCGCGATTTGCGACGCGCTGCTGCTATGGCAACACGTTCAACTCGCCGCCGCGACGTCCAACCTGTCGGCGAAGTACTCGCCGCTCGTCTTCTCCTCCCGCAACGTCCACGACCTGCTGCTGATGCTGCCGCTCGCGACGAGCGCGGTCGTGCGGTCGCTGATCCGGATGCTGCTGCAGCCCGAGCCCACAGCGCGGCCGGACATGAGCCAGGTCGCCGAGTACATCTCGTTCGCGGGCGTGAACCACAGGTAACTGGCCGGCCGCATCACGATGGCGCGCAACGCAATGAGCGGGGTCCTCGTGGTCTGTGACTAGCAATGTGATCGCAACGGTGCGCTGCTTGTATCGTCACACAACGCGTGCGGTGCGAGTATTTATAACGGCGCCGTTTCCTCTCTCGAGGCATCTCCCTGGACGGGCGCGCGCCCGATCGCGAGGGTTTCTCTGTCGCCTCGCGTCGGTGAGTCGCGCCGGTTGAGCGGCGCACCTGACGGGATCTTGCAACAACTCGGCATTTCTCCCCTTGAGCGATCGCAGCTTCCCGCCGTCGTAATCACGGACCGAACAGGCGCATTCCCCACACGGACAGACGCTCTCCGAGGTCGGCCCCCGCCTCTGCTGCCGCCCCAATGGCCGACGCGCTCACCAAGAAGGAGCTGTTCCAGGCGGCGCAGCAGAATGACTTCACGGCCGTCAGCGAGCACCTGCAGCGGCTGCTCCAGGACGAGGGCGGCGCCTGGGAGATCATCAAGAGCCTGGTCGAGGCCAAGACCAAGAACTCGCTGCTGCACTACGCCTGCGACAACGGCAACCTAGACGCCTGCAAGTTCCTGCTCATGTGCGAGGGCATGGCGGACGCCTTCCTGAACGAGATCAACGCGCTCGGGCACACGCCGCTCTTCTACGCCGCGAGCAGCGGCCAGCTGCCGCTCGTCAAGTGGCTCGTGTCGAACGGCACCGACATCGACACGGACTACAGCGACCGGCCCGAGATCGTGCCTCGCAACGGTGACCAGGGCATCTTCACGGCGCTGCAGATCGCGAGCTTCAAAGGCCACGAGGGCGTCGCCAACTTCCTCGTCGAGTGCAACGCCGAGCTGTCGGGCACGCGCCGCAACGGGAAAACGGCGCTGCACTTTGCCAGCGCCGAGAACCACGCGGCGATCGTCAAGATCCTCCTCGAGGCCGGCGCGGACGTCCATGCGTGCGACAACCAAGGGAAAACGCCCGTAGACGTCGCGCCGGTGTCCATTCTGCCGCTACTGCTGCCGTCAGAGTACCCAGACCAACAAGACACCGGCGGAGAAGAAGCGGAGCTGGAGCACGGCGGGAGCGCTGATGGCGACAACGACGACTCGTTCACGTCGGACGACTATGAGCAGGTCGCGCTTATCAAGAACGCGTTCGGCGCGGACGTTGGCAAGGGGTTCCGCAGCTCCAACTGGAAGGAGCGCGTCAGCGCCATCAACGAGGCCGACCTGAGCTTCCAGAGCGCGCAGAGCGTCAAGAACGCCGTCAAGCTCTTCGACGCCGCGTGCGTCATGATCGAGCGGTCGCTGCAAGACGCCGTCTCGCAAGTCGTGTCCGCGTGCTGCACGTCTCTCCTGCGATCCGCGTTCGGCGCCGCCATGAGCGAGAAAGCTTTCCACTCGCCGCAGTTCCACAAGGAGCGGCCCGCCATCCAGCGGATCGCCTCTGCGCTCATGAGCCGTGGCGCCGGGTCCAACGAGAAGGACGCGAGCGAAGCGGTGGCTTCCCTGCTCTTCTTGATCTGTAAGAGCGCCGACCTGACGCGCTTCGTCACCTCCCAGATCGCCAACATGCTCACGGCCGCGGAATCCACCGGGTCTACAGCGTTGTCGCCATCCAAGACGACCGCTGGTGAGGGCCAAAGCTCATCTATCGTCAGTACTGTGAGCTCGTGGCGGCACCAGCTCATAGCGATCAAGGTCTTGAACGCCATCGCGAGCCAATACCGGCTCGACGAAGCCACGAGCCGGCTCCACTTCGCGGGGGCCGTCAAGGTCAGCTTGCAGGGGCTGGACAACTCGAGCGTGCACGTTCGGAGCGCCGCCATCGACCTGCTCGTCCAAAGTATCCTCATCCGGTGCGAGCAGTCAGGTACGGATCGTGCATGGACCGCCACAAACGTGTACGCTCTCCTCTAAACGAACCGGTGGATCGGTGTCTTCCCTCAACAGAGATGACAGGAACGGCCGAGCAAATGTACGAGCAGATGAAGAGCTGGACCGAGTCGATCTTCAAGCAGCAGAACCAGACGCTCAAGCCATCGATCCAGGCGAAGATCAACACGGGGCTGCGCAACGCGCTGCAGCAGAGCAAGCGGCTGGCGTCGGCGCAGACGGACGGTGCAAGCGGCGAAGTTCCGGGCCTGTCGATCACAAAGGTGAGCGCATCGAGCGACAAGACGAACGCGTTCGTTGATCCGGCCGCGGCGCTGTCACCTCGTTCCAAGAGCGCACAGAAAGAGGACGAGCTGCCGTACGCAGAGCCCATCTCCGATGCTCAGCGCGAAGAAGTGGGCGACATGGTCGCGTGTTTCGGCGAGAAGGCGACGCGGTGCTTGCTCTCCAACGCCTGGGCTCCTCGCGTCGAAGGGCTGAGCTTCCTGCAGTACCAGATCGAGACGCGTCTGCTGTCGTTTGACAAGAAGCACGGGAAAGACGCGCGACCGCTCGTCAAGTCGCTGCAAAAGGTGCTGTTGCAGGCGCTGCAGGACCGCGTCAACTCGGTCTTTGAGGCGGGCGTCGCGCTGCTGATGGAGGTCGCCATCAACTTTAACAACGCGGTCGACAACACGCCAGACATCGCGGTCATGCACGACTTCATCCGGCCGCTGATCCCGCGGCTGCTCGTCAAACTCGGCGACTCCAAGAGCAGGCTGCACGTGACGACGGAGGACGCGCTGCTGCTGCTGTCGCGCCAGTTCGCGTCGATCGGGCCCGAGATGCTCCTGGAGGAGATGATCGCGAGCGACCGCAACGCGTCGCCCCAGGCGCTTTCGGCCACGTACCTCGCCAACAAACTCGGACTCATCTCCAAGTTGCTGCTGGAATTCGGCGTGAAAGAGGGCGCCGTGAGTCCGGACGAGCAGCAGCACGCGTTGCCCATCAAGAACGTACTCCGGCCAGCGTTGCAAGCGTGCGAGCACAGAGACCAGAGCGTGCGCCAAGTCGCGCTGCAGATCATCGCCGACGCGCTCCAGGCGGCCCGGAGCGCGGCCATGCCGTTATTAGACGCACTCGCTCGCTCCTCGCGCCAGAAACTCATCTCGCGGCTCGTCGAGAAGGGAGCCCTCGAGGCGGACATGCTGATGGAAGAGGTTGACGACTTTGAAGTGTCCAGCGAGGCTTCAGCTTCGCGTCCAGGCACTTCAGGTGGCATTCGACCCCCGACAGCGTCCAGGTCGTCCACCAAGCACCGCCCAACGCTTTCGAACGCGTCGCTGTCTGCCGGATCGGGCTCGTCGACGGGTGGGGGAGGTGGAGGCCAGACGTCTTCGTCTTCCCCGGCTCCCTTGCCGTACGGAACAGCGCTCACGACCGAGCAAAAGGAGGCGTTCGCGACCATCATCCAAGGCTTTGGCGAGGAAATCGTGCGGTGCCTGCTCGACAAGGCCTGGGCGCAACGTGAGGCCGCCGTGCGCGAGGTCGAGCGGCAGGTCGTTTGCTGCGCGAACGGCAAGACCCCGGCCGAACAAGCGCTTCCCAAGTCGCTCGACATACTCCGCAATCTCGCGCATGTGCTCGAGCTGGGGCTCAACGACACGGTCGCACGCGTGTTCCAGTGCTCGCTGCGGCTTTTCCAGGTGATCGCCACCGACTTCCTGCCGCTGATCACGTCGAGCCACGAGTTCGTCGATGAGATCCTCGAGAACGTCGTCGGCCTCGTGCTCCAGAAGCTCGGCGACACCAAACAGCGCATCCGGCAGGACTGCTTCACGCTCCTGCACTCGATGGCGTCGCTGAGCCACGTGGGGCACGCTCGCATGTGCAAAATGCTGTCGGAGAAGTACCAGCAGCTCGCCGCGTCGTCCTCTTCGGTTGCATCGTCCGCTGTGATAATCGGCGAGCTGCTAAAACTGCTGACCATCCTCGTCAAGGAGGCACACGCGAGTAGTACTACCACTTCAGCAGGAGCGACGGCACCGACCCGTCCTGACATGCAGTTCATCCTGAGTTTGGTCGGCCCGGCGCTCGACAACAAGCACGTCGACGTCCGGAACGCAGCGGTGGCGACCTATATCGTCGTCTTCGAGGTGACCAGCGGCGGAACGGATGAAGCTTATGGCCGAGTCGATTTGAACGGGTTGCTAACACAGGCAAAGCCCGCGATTCATGACGCCATCTCGCGTAGTATTGTGCAGATCAAGAAGGCGCTGCCCTCTGGAGCGGACGAAGACGGTGACGGCAGCAACACGACGCGGCCGGAGGTGGACAGCGCGCGCAGACAGCCCGTAGCGATCGATATGTATAAGCTGTCGGCCATTTGTTCGAGCGAGATCACCGACTTGCTGACCTCGTCGTCCAGTGCGCAGCGCTGTGAGGGCGTCGACAGGCTTATCGCCCTCTTCCTGGCATCCCCGCAGAAGCCGAGTCTCAAGGGCTCGTGGGAGATCTGCTGCCTGCTCACCAAGCAACTGCTCGCGGACAGCGCGCCGTCCGTGTGCCTCGCAGCGTTCGATCTGCTGCGACTGCTTGTGGATCCGCCGGGCAGCGGCGCTGTCACAGCCGAGTTCGCGATCCCATGGGGAGAGTGGGGCGTGCACTTGGTGCTCGGCTCAACTATCCGCAGTGTTGTGCAGCAGGCAGCGAGCGAGAGCGTCCGCGTGCGGTCGCAAGTCAAGTCGCTGCTCCAGTTGGTCGCCGGGAGGCACAGCGTGGGCAAGAACGCCGTGTGCAATGCGCTGCTGAGCGCTCCAGAGCAGCGAGATTCAGCTGCGGGCGGCGGTGGTAACACCCAAGAGCGCAAGGTCGAGGTCGCAAAGCTGCGCTGGCAGTTCATGCTGCGACTGGAGCTGCTACATGAGTACTTGGTAGAGGCTGCTCGCCTGGAAGACGCGATCGCGACCGCAGACCTCGGCAGGCGGCGGTCGAGCGGCAGCTCAGCGTCTTTGTCTTCGTTCAAGCAGTCCGCCGACTCGCTTAGCGTCGAGAACCTCGTTCCATTCCTGGGCTCGGCTGTGGCGCATCCCAGCCCCACGGTCCGCGTCGCGGCGCACCGAATCATGCAGCACATCAAGACCACTCGCGAGGCGGAAGTGGCCAAGTTCATCCAGACTGGCTGCTCCCCAGCGCTGCAGAAGCGAGTGCAGCTGCTGCTCGCCGAAGACTTTGGCGGTGCGAGTAACCCCGACCATTTGGACGGTAACGAAGGCTCGAACGTCGTCCGCGGGAGCCGCGCGTCGCATGTGCGTCGCATTGCAGCGCTGCGACCGCCGCGCTCCGTCCCCGTCGAGGAGAAGCAGCTCATGGCGGACGTGTTTCCCCCGCCGCAGTCCGCACCAGGCAAAAGTCGGCGGCCGAGTGGCGCCAACCACCAGGATCAGAACGACGACGACGACGTGTTTGGCTCCAAGAACGCTAACTACGTCGTCACTGCTCCTCGCGATAGAGGAGCGCAGGGTTTGAGTCAGCAGCAGCAGGATGAACAGCAGAAGCTCCCGATTTGGCTCGATCAAGCGTCGTCGGTACCGGCGGCGGTGTCCTCGTCGAGGAAAGGCCTCTTGTCGTTCGACGGCGACTCGAACTCGGTCGTGGGCGGCGGGACGGCCGGACTCATGAAGATGCGGCGCAAGAGCGGCGTCCGCAACCGCGGCAACAACGGCGACGACAGCGACGAGCTCCTGTCCTCTCGACAAGGCGTCTATTGAAGCGGGCGGAGCTTCACGGTCTCTCACAGACGCTGGCCACGCCCTTCCATGGTCGATCCAGCTGCACGGGAGTTGCTCGGTGCTACACATAAGCCAACAGAAGCAAATAGCAGTTGTCGATGGCATTGCCGCCGCACTCGTGCACTAATCGGCGCCGAAACAGACACCGCGCCGTTAACAACTAGGCTGTGATCCACCTCGTTTTTTTCACTACTCGATCGCGATGGGGGCCGTCTTCGTCCCGCTTTTGCGCTTGCCATCGTCCCCTTCGCTGGGGGCAGCGCGCTTTGAACCCGGTGTCTGGCTGTCGTCGTCGATGCCGTCAAAGCTAAATACGCTCAGGAGTCCGTAGTGGTCCGACGGCCAGAGCCCGTCCGAGATCTTGTGCTTGCCCACGATCTGGATGCTCTCGAGCACGCTCGACGAGTTGGCCGAGAACTTCTCGCGCAGAGAAGTCGTGCCCGGATAAAAGTACATGCGGTCCAGTCGGCTCTGGAAGGAGCGGTTCTTTATCAGCCCGTTCGTCTTGCCGTCGTACGTGAAGCCGTTCTCCTCCGTGTTGCCTTTGACCGAGAGCCACAGGTCCGTCCATCCACCGGGCAGTCCCGCTGTCGCCTATGTCAAACATAGAGAACCATTAGACGTCATGAAGCGGTTGCAACTTCACTTCTAGCCAGTGACACTCACCAAGTCGATCGACGGCCGAGGCTCGGCGGCTCCTTCGCTCGCACCATCCGAGCGCTCACGCACAAACTGCTTCTCTACTTCGCTGGCCTTCTCTACAAAGCACGCCTCGTGGTACCAGTGGCGGATCTCGCGCGTCTTGCCGCTGGGCAAGCGCTCCTTGGACAGTTTGCCGACGCGGACGGCTCCTTGCTCGATGGACTGCGCGCACTCCCGGCACTTGGACCGCCCCGTGCGCGCCGGCTCGACCTCCAGCTCCGCGATACCGGCCAGGCGCGAGTCCAGCAGCGCCATGTCGCTCCTTATCAGGTTCGTGTCGCCCATGAACACGGCGCCAAGGCACTCGGCCGCGCTCGTTTCCCCCTCCTCGTCGTTGTTGACGCGGTCGCGCAGCACCATAAGGCACTCGCGCAGCTGCGCGACCCGCGTGGCCGCGAACTGCGGCAGGCTCTCGAGGTGCGCCGTCCCGACAATCAGCGACTTGCCGGGCGCGGGCTCTACCTGCATGAACACGAGCTCGCGGCCCATGCCCGTGTTGGCGAACGGCAGCGCCTCGAGGCCGCGCACGGGCAGCGCGCTGAAGAGCACCACGAAGTACGCCTCCGAGAACGGCCGCGCCACGTCCGCGCTGCAGTCGTAGTACTTGGCCCACGCCTGTTGTATCGAGGAGAACGTCAACCGTGCCATTCAGAAGGTCGCGGGCGTGGCAAAGAGAATGGATGGGAAGGCACCACCTGCGCCTTGAGCAGCGCGAGCGACTCGCGCGTGACCTCCTGGAAGCCGATGACCGCCGGGCGCATTCGCTCGATCATCTTGCCGATCGCGCGCATGCGCGGCGCGAGCCCCACGGGCTCGAAGAACACGTTGAACGTCAGGATCCGCAGCTGCATGTTGGGCAGGTTTGCTGCTCGCTTCTCGACAAGTGAGTGCTCATGTTGGTCAAGGACATTTTGTTTACGGGATTTGAGAAGCTACGATGTCCATATATAAGGTGCATTCGCGGCAGCAGGTTCGCGACACGATTTATTTACGGGAAGTGGGTTTATCAAATGACCATATATAAGTGGAAGATTTACGCACGATCGTTGAGGTTGAAGTGGCAAGAATTGAAGAGGCGGTCGTTGCGGGGCGAGGCACTCTGAACGACAGCTTTTCTCTGCGATTAGCGCTCATTTCCGTCTCATTCCTTCAGGCGGAAGGTCGGCGCAATGGACGCGAAACGAGAAGATGAAGGGACAGAAGAAGAGGAAGAGGGAGACTCCGTGGCAGTGCTGGTGGAGGCGGGCGCCTTGGCAGAACTTGAAGACGTCGGGACTGAGGAGTCAATGCTGATCGATGGAGGGGATATGGAAGACGGGGAGGCTCCGGTCGCGCGAACTTCGCGCTGGGAATACAAGAGCGAGGAAGACAGGGCTACTGACAGCGTGAGCGCGGATGTTGGGCATGCAGGGCCGCCCCCGCCGCCCCCAATGCGGCTTTATGGGCCAACGCTCCTCGAGTTCTATGACCAACCGCAAGAACATCAGCATTTACCGACGCTTCCCCCGGAACCGGTCGCAGAAAGCAAGCGAGATGTCGACGATGGCGATGAAGCGCCAACAACGCGGTCTGACGAGTGGACGAGCACCCGACGGAGTGGAAGGCGGTCGCAGCAGGCACCACGAGCGGCGCCGGGGAGAGCGTCGGTGGGTTCAAAATATGAGAAAGACGAAGCTCGGGTTGGCAGTTGGCAGCATCCTGGCCGGCAGACAGTGGAAGAAGACAAGCCATTGGTGTATTTTCCCGACGAAGAAGAAGACCTGACCGGAGCGCCTGGGCTGATAGTTCAATCTGAGGCTGCCGCGGAGGCTGACACGGAGGGCGGTCTAAAAGAGGAGGATGTTGCTGTCGTGATAGAGAGCAGCGCGGCACCTTCACGTGGACCAGCTGCCGATGAATCCCTCGAGAGTGAAGAGAAGAGTGACGAACTGGCGGAGTCACACCAGCATATTACTGCGACGGAGGCTCCAAGTATCGGCCTCTACACGGCAGAAACCACTGACAGCGCAGCAGACCCGGATGTGGCTCATCCTGATGGTGCTATATCGTACCCGTCTACCGTTCACGCCAGCCCACGAGCCGAGGAGTTTGCAGCTGCAGTAAGCCCGCCGTCCTCATTGACCGCACCAACGGTGATCGCGCCAAGTATCAGGGATGAGAGCTCGATGCTACCGGAGGCGAGTGCGACCGCGAGCTTAGCGCGGTCGGGCTACTCAGAAGAGCAAGAATGGGTGCCGTGCGTGAGCGACTCGGGACACACGTACTACTACAATCGATTCACTCAGGAGTGTCGTTGGCAGCGTCCGCAAACACCGGAGCTCAGTCAGGGAGCGTTTGACGCCGTCATGGCGGCGGACGGAGCGAAGCGGCTCGAGCGTAAACTGCTCGATGGCCTCGACCCAGATGCTGCAAACAAAGACGGCGTCACGCTGCTGCACATGGCTGCCCAGACAGGCAACGAGCGCGCTGTTGAGCTGCTGGTGGCGTACGGAGCAGTGGTCGATTCGACGACGGCGTACGCCACAACCTCTCCACTGCTCTCCGCGTGTCAGCATGGGCACTCGAGCATTGCCAAGACCCTTCTTGAGTGCGGAGCGTCGCCTGTGAGAGCAGACGGCAGCGGCAACTCGGTCTTGCACCTGGCCGTTTACTCGCGAAACAACGACGTGCTGCGCGTTGTTCTCGAGGTCACTGACGATGGACTCGTGAACCAGCAGAACGCAGAGGGCGAGACGGCGCTGCACATTGCGACCAAACTCGACAACTCGGAGGCTGTTCAGGCTCTGCTGGCGCAAGGAGCCAATCCTCAAATCGAAGATGCGCAGGGTCAATCGCCGCTGATAGTCGGCATCCTAGAGAACAGCGTCGAGTGCATGCAGCTCCTACAAAACGTCCAGCCGAGCCCTGGTACGGTGAGCGACGTCCAAGGTAGGCATGCACCACTGGCTCAAGCGGCCGACCCGTACGCCGGTACTGGAGACAGTGAGAACAACGTGGACAAGCTACTAGCTTCGATCGTGCCGACCCCGGAGAGTTGTGACCATGAGGTCCTCGAGGCTCTGCGAAGTTTTGCGGATGAAACCCAATGCGCGATCAGCACCCTCGAGGACCAGCTCCAGGTGAGTCCTCGTTGTTCGTAGTGGTAATATCATTGAGCTGAATTGTTGTTGGTTGTTGCTGCCTTTCAGGAAAAGAAGCGGAACGAGAAGAACTATCACGCGCAGATACAGTCGCTGTCCTCGAGCTTGCAAGCTGCCAACGACAAGCTGGAAAAGGTAGTATCGCTACGTGGTTGCTTGGCTGACAAACTCGTCGCAAAGAGCTGATTTCACGCTCTACTGTGCAGGAGAAGCAGATGCGGCTCCAAGTGGAAGCCAACGCAGCGTCCAAAGCCTTCGAGTACGAAGCACTGCGCGCTTCGTTCGTGGCGACAATGGCGCGCTGTGCACTGCTCGAGTCGATTGCCCGAGACGCCCACGCGAAGCTGAAAAAGGAGCGTGGCGAGCGCGCTCGCAGCGAAGACGCGATGAATGACAGGCTACAGCAGTCCTTAGACGAGAACGCCTCGCTGCTGCAGTCTCTGAATGCGCTCCAAGCGAATTCTGGACCCAGTGCGTCGGAAACGCGGCTATTTGTCGACCGATCCAGAGAGAATCCACGAGCAAGTGGACCAAAGAGGAAGGCTTCGACGCCTGCTCGCTATGTCCAGTACCCTGAGGTTACCAACGCGTTCAGCGAGCAAGGACAACATCCGTATCCAACTACGGACCACAGCTACAACGAACAGCGAGCCCAAAATGAGCCCCAGCCACCCAGACACGTCACGTTCGCTGAACCAAGCGGCCACAACAAGCGAGAAGAAGTCTGCAAAGGGTCCGTCGCCGCGAATTACAGCGGTCTGACCGACAGCGACGCTCGAGAGACCGATCGAACGCCACCCTCTCGTGTCGGAGCCGTCTGGAACCGCTTTTACGAGAACCTGGGCCAGGTAGGGGCAGCCACGCGCGACTTCGACACGGTGAATGCGCCCACCCAAGCCAGTCCTCGCGCGACCGCGACGGTCTTTGACGCGGTTCGCAGAAGTGACCTGCAACGTCCCCAGGCGCTGCTAGTCTGGCAGCTCTCCGAACCAGCGCGACCCGACAGAGAAAGGGACACCGCTGCACCTCGCGTAAGTGTTGCCCGCCTGCATTTCTAACGCTTCCGTCCATTGGACTGATCGGTCCCGCTACTGTGTATAGATGTGAGCTGGGCGACCTGGGCGCAGTGGTTCTGCTGTGCGACTTTGCCGCGGACGTGGAGGCGCGAGACGAGGAGGACAACACGCCGCTACTCGCGTCGTGTGCCCAGGGCAACTTTGAGTGCACCAAGTTCCTGCTCCAGAGCGCGGTGAGTCTCAGCGTTGTAAACGCGAGCGGAGAAACGGCGCTGCACTTGGCGGCCTGGGACGGAAGCGCCGAGTGCGTGGCCATCTTGATCGAGTACGGCGTCGACACGTCGTTGACCAATTCCTTCGGGCTGACTGCGCTCGGCAACCTCAAGACGCGCTCTCCGCTGCGCCACAAGCTCGACGACATGGCTCCCGACCATCCGATCTGACGGACAATCCGCATTCTCGAGGAGCACGAAGCGGAACAAGTGCAGCAGGTAAAAAGTGGATGCGCATGCCTATTATGGAGGACGCCATTTCCTTAAACTGACGCGTTGGGTTGGAGCAGGAGGATGAGCGTATGGAGAAACGAAGCCGAAACCACGAGGCAAACGTCACTCCATTGGCGCCGCCGTCAGCCTCTCAGCCCCCGCCAGCCCGTAGTTCGACATGGAAGGCACGTGTCAGCCTCGAGGGCGTTCGAGTTCATAACGACGTCGCTAACTGTGCGCGTTGTGTCGGTGTGATTTCCATAGGAGTGGCTGTTTGGCGCCGCCAAAGCACCGGCGGATGGCACCTTCACCACCAGCAGCGGCGGAGACGCGAGCTCCGACACTAACGAGAACGAGCAGAAGAGCAGCGGGGAGGATGACAACGATCTTTCGTCGTACCGTGACGCTGAGCTCGACGCGTCGTCGTTCCAGTCCGTGGCGTACCCGCCGTTAACGCCGCCACCAGAGGTCGCTGAGGCGCTCAACCGAGCCAGGCGGCGCTAGGAACCGGCACACGCTGAAGACTTGCAGGGCCTCCCAACCAATCAAGCTGATAACAGAGAAGCAATACATGCATGGCGACGAGAGGAGAACTTCTGTCCACGCAGCAAGATGATGAACTCAAGATCGCCCTTTCGTCTGCCTCACCGTGCAGCAACGATGACGAAAGCGATTAGCACGTATGACAGACACCGTTACGAGCACAGCACTGCCGTTCGATTCGCGGTGCTGCTTTCCCTGGGGGCGACGTCAACCGCTGACGTAAAGCACCGGCAAGCGTAAGGGCGTGAGCACCAAAGGTCGCGCGCGGAGCTTTTCCATTTGCGGTCCGGATGGAATCTTTTGACAAGCTTCAATATGAATTTTGGGTTTTTATTTGCTGAAAATTGCCGAACACGTAATAAATGATAGTATTTTTACCAATGAGCGGTCTGAAAACTGAATCTTGTCGTGTTCTTTTTCGCTCAAATCAATCGAACGGACGCGTTTTTCCGAAAATTTCGCTCCCCGTGCCCTAGTGGTGTTTTCTACACAATCCCTATACCAGATTCTACTGGTCATAAATTTGTTTTATAAAACTTTAACGCATTCTCATTCGTTGAAATGAATTCCGTGTTGCGTCGGGTCCGCCTGCCTTGTCAATTCCATGAAACAGCTCCGCCCGCATACTTTATCCAAGACGAAAAATTAACATCGATCACGTCGGGCGGAAGAACCGAAGGAAAGAATAGAAGCAGCGCCGCCGACGCTAGTGCTTGCTCGCAGAAGCAAGCGACGCCTCGGACGACGACCGACCCGCGCGCCCGCAGAAGACCCAGCTCCACACACACGAGCAGTGCACGCGCGGCTCCAGGCGACCCCTCGGCGTCAGCGACGCGTGTCTTCCCGAGGCTTTTAGCAGACGGGAAAGGGCAGAACACCCCACGCGGATCCCTTCCCTCTAAATATTCGATCGAGCACGATGCCCATGGCGGCCCCCGTCGGGAACCAGCACCACGTCAACATCCGCTCGGCGCTGCGGCGCAACTCGCTCGTGAGCGACCCGGAAGACATGCTGCTGCTGCGCGAGAAGCTGACGCGCATCGCCGTCGGCTCGTTCGCGGCGAGGCAGCAGGGAGACGGCGTCGAGAGAGAGCAGGAGGAGGAGGAAGACGACGACGAGTTTGACGAGCACGGGGAGGGGTATCGCTGCGCTGGGCGGGGCGCGCGCCGGCGGAGGCGGCCGCCGCCCTTCCAAGTGTTCGGCCTGCCGCCTGGCGAGCGTCCGTCGACCCCGCCTTCGTCTCCACAGCCTCGCGACGTGCTCCGCAAGCAGCTACGGATCAAGAACCAAGTGGCGGCGGCGCGGCGACGGCTCGGAAGCGCCAGCGTCGCCGGGTCGGACGAGGATGAAGACGTCGAGACGAGCTTCCCGTGCCGGAAACCGCGGGCGGCGTCGCTTCTTGGTACGACCTTTGTCAGTGTGGACGAGGTGGAGATCACGAGGCTGGAGGAGGCTGTCGGAGAAGCCTCCATCGCGCCACGCGCGTCCTCTTCCGTGTCGGTCGCGGCCGCGTCACCAACTCAAGCAGTACCGGCGTCGTCTCCGCGAGTTCGGCTGTCGATACCCAACCACCTACGCGTGTCCTCGACGTTTAGCGTGCTCAACAAGTGCCCCGAGGGCATGCGGAAGCGCAAATCGGTGCACGTGGAGGAGGCTGCAGTCCCCGCGGCATCGGGGAACGCCATGAGTCGCCAGGGCGGCGGCAGTCTCAAGAAGACGTCAAGCCAGGTCAACATGCTATCTCATGAGAACGCGGAGGACCTCGGTAGCCGGATGTTCAAATCCTACAGCAGCGGCGCGCTGTTCCACCGCTGCGAAGGTGACGATAGCGACGACCAAGACATGGAGGAGGCGTGGCCCGACCCCGAGCCGCCCGAGAGCCCCGAGGCGTCCCTGGGCCATCCGGAGAAGTGAACGAGTCGCGAATCGCGTTGCCACTGGGCGAGTCTTTAGTTATTGGTGTTGTTGCGGCTGGAGCGGGCGTCATAGACGGTGGGCGAGGAGGATATCTTGGCCGTGAGTGAGTGTGTGGACTGCTCTCTTGTTCTCGTTCGTTTCCCTTTTCGTGATTTGATTGATCAGCCGGCAGCCTTTCGGTGGTGTCGGTGCATTTTAACATAGGTAAGTGATTATAATAGCGCCCCAAGCGCCTTCCCCATTCGTGTGGCTGGATGCATCGTTAGTGTCTTGCATCGGCCGGCCTCTCTCGCTCCTTTCATTTCGACATTATCGCCAATATCACCGTTCACTCCGCAGTCTTGACGGTTTTCCCTTCTCTCTTCACCTTCCTAGTCGGTCACCTCCCTTTTCGCACTCGTCGACACGTCCGAGCCTACGAGAACGATGAGGTCTAGAAGTTTCCAAAGCTGCCGAACGGGTTGTGCTGCTGCTGCTGTTGCTGTTGCTGGCCCTGCTGCTGCATGCCGCCGAAGCCGCCGCTCTGGTTCATCATACCGCCCATGCCGGGCTGCTGCATCCCCATGCCCATCATCGGACGAGGCTGCATGCCGCCCATGGGCATCTGGCCCACCTGGCCCATCTGGCCGTAGCCCATTCCTCCGGGCTGGCCCATGTTCATACCGCCGGCGCCCATGCCCATGCCGTAGTTCATAGACCCCATGCCAGCGCCACCGCCCATTTGGTTCATCATACCGCCACCCATCGTCATAGGCTTGCTGGGCAACCCGGCGAGCGTGTCCAGCCCGCTGAAGCTGTTTTGGTTGGCGCTGTTCCCGGGCTGACCCGGACGAATACCGCTCGACGACAAGCCGCTCGACGACATGCTACTCGACGACGATGAGCTGAGGTTGTTGAGATCAAACAGGGACGAACCAGCTCCCCACGCGTCGCTACGCTTCGGCTCCGACTGCTGACTCGCGCCAGAGCTAGAGGTCTTCTGTTGAGCAGATGCCTGCTGGCCCATGTTCGGGTTCGACGTCGTGCGCGCCTGCATCGAGCCCTGCATCCCCATCCCGCCTTGCTGCATGGGGGTTTGCATGCCGAACTGGTTACCAAACTGGCCGGGTTGCGGCAGCTGGTTAAACATTGGCGCCGGAGGGGCAGCAGCCTGACCGAACGCGTTGAAGCCTTGCTGTTGAGGAGGAGCATTCGAGAACGACCCGAACTGTGCTCCACTCTGCTGAGCAGGCGCGCCAGCCACGGCACCAAAGGGATCAAATGCAGGCTGCGGTGCCGCCTGAGCGGCCGGGGCAGCACCGAACGCATTGAAACCTTGCTGCTGAGGGGCAGCAGCGGGCGCCGCAGCAGGCGCACCGAATGCAGCGAACGCAGGCTGAGCAGCTGGAGCGGCAGGGGCCGCCGCGAACGGGTCAAACGCTGCGGCGGGGGCTACAAGGTAGCGGATCAAGGGTCAGCATTCGAGCAAAACGGCGACTCGACTTCAATGCGCACAGGCAATGTCGGTCAGAGCAAACTCACCGGCAGGAGGAGTACTTCCGGACGAGCCGAAGAAATCCGTATCAAGAAGCGACGGCGTTGTCGACGGGCCCTTAGTAGTCGTTGCAACCTCCGCTTCCTGCTGATTTGAACAGGTAATCCGATTCGTCAGCCTGATGCGTTTTGAACTCGTCACAGAGTCGTCGCTTTCAGTGCAGACTTGCCTCCTTCTTCTTGGCCTTCCTCTTGGAAGAGGCCGTGCGACGCTTCGATCGGCTCTGTCACGTACATAATCATTCCATTAGTACGGCCAGAAACGCAAGATAACGACGAATACTCCAAACATACGTCGTCTTCGGACGCCGACTCGTCACTCGGCTCCTCTGTTCATGAACAACGCATCACACATTGCAATTCGTTAGCTTCCATGCACATAAACAAATGCTGAAACATTACGCACCTCGGCTCTTCTCGCGACGGCCGCTTCGGCTGCTGCTGTAGTCGTCCTGTTCGTCAGCATATCGGCTCGAGTAGCCTCGGCTTTCAGCAGCAGCGCCGCCGCCACCACCACCACCACTGTATCCACCGCCGCCACTGTATCCACCGCCGCCACTGTAGCTGCTGCTACCGCCACCACCACTGTAGCCGCCCCCGCCGCTGTAGCCACCACCACCGCCGGAGTAGCTGCTGCTGCCGCCGCCACCACTGTAGCCACCACCGCCGCTGTAGCCACCACCGCCGCTGTAGCCACCACCGCCGCCGCCGCCACCACTGTAAGCACTGCTTCCGCTGTACCCGCCACCGCTGAAGCCGCCGCCCACTCCGCTGCCAATGCCGACGTACTTGTCACGCAAACGCCGCGCCTTCTCTCGCTCCTCGCGAATGATCTCGTTATCGTTTAGCATGTCGACAATCTGCTTGGCCTTCTCACGGACTGGACAACATCAAAGCGGCAACAGAACAAGTGTCAGTCGAAACGAAACATTTCTTTAACAAGAAACTTTGGACTAGTAGGCGTACCTCCGGCGCCCTTGTCGGCCGATCCATCGTGGTACGAAAAGTCCGAGAGCTGGCGCAGCTTGAACATGTGATCGCGCGCGTTCTCGACCACGCGCTCCGTGCCGTTCTTGACGAGATGGTCCAGCAGCGTCAGCGCCTGGGTGTCGTTCACGGGGATCGTCATACACGTGCTTGTCAGCCAAATGCTCTGGATTCAATAGGCGAAATGCCCATAAAACGCGTCCAAACGCGCACCTTGAACACCGTTCGCCACTGACGCGCGTGGGAGTCGGTCGCCTCCCAGATCTTCCGCGTAATCACTTGATAGGACTCGCTGCGCAATCAAATGCGCGCCAACATCCAGCGTAAGCGCCTCATACACCCCGAAACGCACTCCATAAAGCACACGAACGTACTAGTCGTAGGTGAGCTGCGCGATCTCGTTGAGCAGCGTGCTGGACGCGCCCCAGTTCTTGTTGGACAGCGCCTCCTCCATCTTGCGCTCAATGTCCGTGCCCATCTTGGCCTTCACCGCGTTCTTGCTGTCCATACACAGATACAAGGCACCGCGCGCACCGTTAGAGACCGCCGCGCGATCCTTCCGACCGCCAAAGCCGCCACGCCACGCCCACGCACGCGTCGTCGACCGCATTCTTGAGCTTGTCCAGCGCGAACTTGTCCATAGCGCTCGCTCCTCCCGCAACTGCAGCGCTCGCTCCGTCGGTCGGTCGGCCTTTCTCGCTCGCTTGTTCTTCTCGATCTAATCGGTCGCGTCCGTCAGCCGCCCGCGGTCGTTTGATACTGAACTGAGTATCGGGAAAGGACGACGAAGAGGACGGAGGGGGAGGGGACTCCTCGGCCTCGAGGGGCAACCGAAAAAAGAGTGATGGTCGATCGGATCCATCCGGCCACTTAGATGTATAGTGAAGCAGAGGTATACACTAATCTGGATAGTATACGCATTGGCGGCACTGAGGAGTTGCTGTCACAAGTCGTGGGACGACGAGAAGGAAGGCGAATTCCTTCGGATGGGAGACGAGTGCACGAGGAGACTGGGAGCAGCAATGGACGTGCGTATTCATAAGACGCTCGTTGACTTGTTGAACGGGGAATACAGCTGCGAGATGCCCTGGTTGTTGTGGCCGCATGATGCGCGACCACCGCACATGTCCACCGCTCATGTCGATCAGTTCGTCACCACTATCTCTTGTCATTCATTCACAATTAACACGCGCTCCTCCGTCCAATGCAGAGCCGTGTCGAACACAATATTGTCCCTGTTGTATCCCTTTCCTTTTGGCTCTACAGATCGGTCGTCGCTGCATTGGGCGTCCGGCCAACGCCGTATGGCCTCGCGGGCTGCAGCAATGATGCGACGGGTTTGTGGTTCGGCGAGTGCACCACAGGCCGTGCCTCCGGGTACGCGTCGCCGAGTCGCGGCGGAGGCGGGCCGCTCCAGTAGTTGTCCGTGTGGTTTGGCGCGTCGCCGCGCTCCAGGTCGCGATCGTGGCGGCGCTGCAGCACCTCGCGCATCGTGCGGCGGTACTGCTGCCACGCGCGGTAGCCGAACAGCACCACGAGCAGCACCGCGAGCACGACCACGCAGTACACGGCAACGTACACAGCGTGCGCTCCAGCCATACGCCGCAGGATTCCGTCGGTTATTAGTCGATCACTTGCTTGGGTTCGCTTGATCTGATGGAGAAACGGCGAGAACAAGTCTGGTCGCGCGTCTCTGCAGCTTCAACACAGGTATGTTACAGTATACGTTCGGCTAAGTTCGGTTTGAGACTGGGATGGAGTGTTTATCTGGCTGGTTCGGTACTACAGTCCAACCGTTAAGATGTTCAGGCACTGTATACGGGCGTAATTTCCGTCATGTACGGTGCATGTAAGGGCCGAGTTTACAGACCGGTGATGAGTGTGCCGTGCAGAGATCGCGCCGATCATCGACGCAACGCGCATCGACACGGTGCACACCCGCACTTCCTCCCATTCGTCGCGGTGTTTGTTCTCTCACCATTCACAACAAGCACGGACCAGCATTCACAGTCGTGCTGTGCATTCGGGCCGCTCCTGAGCTACTTTTGGTCGTGGTGGGCGTTAAGCTCCGTCTACTTCAGCTGCAACCCCCAACACCAGCCGGTCGCATGGCTTTGCGCCACAGTCGAATGCGACGCCTGACCTCGGTTTGGTTTACCTTTGGAAATGCGACGGCGAGAGAGACGCGTGGGATATGTTGGCTACCGCTAAATTCGATTGCACTTCTGTATTGATCAGGACGAGCCGGCGTCGCACGGAAGCGGACGGGCGTGTTCTTGTGACGGCGGCGGGGCCGGCCCGTGTACCACGAGCGCACAACTCAAAAGCGCGACTCGATCCTCAAGCGACGGACTCTGGCCGTCATCATTCACCAAAGCGACATCTTCTAGCACCGAGCGACCATCGTACACAACGTTAGCGGCATGTTCCTCGCGCCTCTGCAGCGGTACGACCCGCGCTCGTGGCTCTGCTTGATTTATACAGCCGCTAACGCACTCGATTGGAACGAACAGACAGCTCCTTCAGCGCGCGATTGGCGCGCGGGCGCTGCCGGCCCTGGCGACGCGGTGCCTAGCGCACATCCAGACGCGGACGTTCCTGTTGAACCCGCGGCGGCGCGGCGGCGGCGGCGACCCGACGCTCACGCGGCACAAGTACCGGTCGGTGATCAAGGAGGAGTTCCCGCTCGTGTGCGGCGGCTCGCTGCCCGAGCTCAGCATCGACTGGGAGCAGTGGGGCGACCCGGCGCTGCCTGGAGACCGCACGATCCTCGTGCTGCCCCCGTTCTCGCACTCGAGCCACGCGGCGTCGAACCGCGACGACCCGCGGCCGGGCTGGTGGGAACACATGATCGGGCCCGGCAAGGCCATCAACACGTCCTACTTCCGCGTGATCTGCCCGTCCGCGCTCGGCAGCCCGTTCAGCGGCACGTCGCCGCTCTCGACCGACCCGCGCACTGGAGAGCCGTACAGAGCGAGTTTTCCGCAGGTCACGATCGCCGACATGGCGGCCTGCCACGCCAAGGTCCTGGACGACGTCGGCGTCGACCGCGTGCACGCTGTTGTGGGCGGCAGCATGGGCGGCATGCAGGTGAGTTTCTTCGTTTTGTTGTCGCTACTGTTCTTTCGGCTAATGGAGGGCTAACGCTGATGGAAACCCTGACGATATCCACCAGGCCCTCGAGTTCGCGGCGCAGTTCCCCAAGCGGGTAGAGCGCCTTGTGGGCATCACGTGCACGCACCAGACGACGCCGGGCACGGTCGCGTTCCGGCGCGTGCAGCGGCACGCGATCCTGTCGGACCCGGCGTACAAGGACGGCGACTATGCGCCTGGCACCGTGCTGAACGGCATGAAGATCGCGCGCGAGCTCGGCCTGACGTGCTACCGGTCGCGCGAGGAGCTGGACCAGACCTTCGACTGGAACCCGACGGGCTCCACCAGCTTCAACGCCGCCACCTTCGACGTCGAAAACTACATGACCTATGAGGTACGCTGTCTCGCGGCGCTCCATTCTTTCGGGGTCGAACCCACTAACCTGACCTGTTCTACTCATGTGCATCGAAACTGCCTCCTCTGCAGGCGACCAAGTTTGCGCGCTCCTTTGACGCCAACTGCTACCTGTTGCTGTCGAAGGCGCTGGACCTGATGAACCTCGGCCGCGGGTACACGAACTTGGCTACGGGCACGAGCCGCATCACGTGCCCGACGCTCGTCATCGGCATCAAGCAGGACTTGCTCGTGCCTGTGCAGGAACAGCGCAACCTCGTCGAGATCCTCCAGTCATACGGTCGGTGCACGCACTTTGTCGAGCTCAGCTCCAAGTACGGCCACGACGCCATGTTCGTCGAGGACGAGCAGATCGACCTGCTCTCGCCGCTTGTGCGCGAGTACATTGAGCACCCGCTCGCGGACTTGCTGCCAGTTGAGCAGCACCGCTACAGCAGCCTCTAATGCTGTTCGGTCTCCGCGCTTGTGGACGCGAGAGAAGCGACCCAAGCGCTCAGTGTACTTCTACAGCCTTGTATCGATATATCTATTGCCACCAGTATCAAGAACTCAACTCGTTGCGGTAGGAGTGAGACAGCACCGATAGTTGTGCCATTCCTTAGCGACACCACACATTCTAAACACGACAGACGAACATCTACAGCACACTACGTGCTTGCTCCCTCTAAGCCCGCTCTCTCTCTCGAATCAGTTTAGACGAGCTCGAGCGCGTCGAACACGACGGACGCGTGCAGGAACATCTCGGCCGGGTCGGTCGTGCCACTGGCGATCGTGAGGGCGATCTTGTTGCTGCCCGTCACGAGCGCGCTGGCCGGGATGGCGTACTCGTACTGCTTGTAGTTGCCCCACGTGACGCCGCGCGTGACTCCACGCGTCTTGACGCCCACCGAAGCGGGCACCGCAGGCGTGTACTTGCC
>JAADYG010000274.1:0-38665 GCA_023338115.1 Phytopythium boreale
ACAACGTGCCTCGTGGGTCGCTCTGCCTCCGCGCGCACTCGTCGCTGAAACAAGATAAGGCCCGCATCACCATGGCAGTCTGCGCGAACGCGACGGGGACGAACAAGCTGCCTCTCCTCTTTGTCGGCAAGGCCGCTAATCCTCGGTAGCTGCCAAACAAGCCCGCCGACCTGAACTACACGTCTGCAGCGAAGGCGTGGATTACGACGGAGACGTTCCAGTCGTGGCTGCTGGACTTAGACAAGTCAATGAGGGAGCAAGGCAGACAGGTCCTGCTGCTTCTTGACAACGCGTCGTGCCACAACAAGGACGGGCTGAGTCTCACAAACGTCCGAGTCGAGTACCTACCCCGCAACACAACGGCCAAGTTCCAACCGAACAACCAAGACATCATCTACTGCGTCAAGCGCGACGTTCTGCGTCAAAAGATGCATTTTGCACTGGAACATATCGACAATGGGGCAGAGAACCCGTACAAAATTGGTGTGCTTGCAGGCATGGAGTGGTGTGCTGACGCGTGGGAGCGGTTGCCTGCAGAGACCATTGAGCACTGTTGGTTGCATTCTACTCTGATTAGCGAGTCGGACATCAACTTTATTATGAAGTAACTTAATCCAGTGCGCTGCGTTTTGTAAACGTAACATCTGCTTCTTTGAATTTTGATACACTGTGGTTTTGTAATCGATATCAGGCGTTCGTTGTTGAGGCAAATTACTGTACTCTACAGTACAGTGCGGCATTCTTCATCGATCCACAGTGATTAGTACACTGTGACATGGCATCAGGGGTAGAGTGGACGGACGCCGTGGTTGGACCCACCCACTCGTGCCCGCGAGCATTTCTTCTTCCCGCGACCGCGGGGGATGCGCGCAAGTTGCTCTTGGTGTTGCCTCTTTGGCCGGTGACACCAGGGCCTGGTCCAGGATGGTGTGTACAATCCACAGACACTGTACCGTAATGTGCGGTAGGGTTCTGCAGTTCTACATAAAAGAATGGACTGCTTCGTCGAACCTGACGACTACTGTACGAAGAAAGGCTATTGGCTTTCTCTCGCCTCCCAATGCTGCGTTGTGACCGTTAGATTCCCCATGTTGACATCGCTCAAAGACTGATGCTAGCGAGTACAGTAGCAATAGGCAGCGACTACGTAGTCTTTCTCTCCGAGGCGAACCACTGCGCCACAGGTGTCCGTCATGCATTTGTCTGTATGGCCGACGATGTGAGCACTGCTCGCAACGCTCACTGAGCAGCAAGTTGATTCCAGGAGCTACTGTTGGCGGCCCCCCCCAAAAAAAAAAAAATCGCGTTTATCGAAAATGACAATTTTCGAGCGCGGTTTCGATTCATTGTGGCTAAAGGGGGGATTCTATTTCACTGTGGTTGAAGTGGGTGGGTGTATCCAAGCGGCTTTTCTGCACAGTCCAGCACTTAGAGCAGACGACCTCTGCCATATTTATATGGTGTTAACTATTGGACGTGGTGGTCAAGCGGACGGGGTGTCGCTATGTTCTGTTGAAGCGGCTGGTGGGCAACTCATTCGGGTTTAAGGATCGGAGCAAAAACGATTTGACTGGGAATTTGTATGTCGCATCATGCGATCGTCGCGTGTAAATAAATTGCCTTTTGTGAGAAAAGAAACCATCGGCAAGCATAAAACCTCGCCGGGATGGGTACAGAACCATTGTAATAACCTCGGACAAGAAACCCGACGGGTCAGGGGGGTCGAAAATCACCATACTGTACCTTATTGATTAAGTATAAACGCACTGGTGTTCTTTATAAAATCCAATTACTCAACAGAAGTTGTATACTTTAACGGCACACCTCAAGTGTCGGTCCAGGTCAAACTTGACCCATCTCGCGCGACAGGGCTTCCCGCATACAAAAATAAATATAAACAAACAGCTGTTACCTTAGCCTTCCATGAAAGATGGGGGCGGTCGAGGCCCTCACCGCGCTGTACAAAGTACCGTACGGTAAGGTGGTACACTACACACAGTGTACATACTGGCTTCGCCATACAAACTCCTTAAGTACATTTTTCCAAATTGCCAACCTGGCGTCACCTAATATTAGCGACCCTAAACTCGGCGAAGATGGAGACGAGTGCCGCTGCGGGAGGCGTCTTCCGAGCCAAGAAGGCGCCGTCCGCGCGCGGGCCGGGCGGCCGACGTGCTGGCCCCGCGCCTGCGCCCCCTGTGGGCGTTTTCGGCGCCAAAATCGGCCCGCAGGAGGCGCCTACAAGACGGTAAACAAGACGCCGCGTCGCCTCCGGCCCCGGCCAAGGGCAAACGCGGGCGGCAGCGCAGCCAGCGGCCGCTCTTCTTCGCGGAGCAGGTCATGGAGCAGAAGCAGCAGCCCAAGAAGAAGTACCTGGCCACACAGAGACTGCGTCGCGACGTGGAGCGCTCGCAGGTCGAGTCGCTCGCGCTGGACGTGAACTTTCTCAAGCAGGAGATCGCTGACCTCGAGACAGTGCGGGGCATTCTGCGCGCCAATCGGCTCTCGGGCAAGGTCACGTCCGTGTGCAACCTCATGGCGGTCGTGCACGAGTACTTCCACCGGATCCAGTACGGCTACGGGCGGGAGACGCCGGCGTCCGTCATCACTTTGGCGCAGAAGGTCGACTTTTGCGCTCCGTGTTCGACGAGAACGTGGACTTTGGCACGGGCCGCGGGCTCGATGCCTTCATCGCTCAGTGTCAGGGCTACACCCTATTCCACGCCTTCTTCTACTACGAGTCGCCCGAGACGACGCAGATCAGCCCCAGGGGCGAGGACCACGCGACTGTCATCGTCGCGCACAACCGGCTCCGCGTGCGCGTCTCTAGACAAACCATCAAGGTCATGTTCCCACACCTGCTCCACGACGAAGTGATGGTGCAGGCGCTCATTGGCAGCGAACTGGCGTACCCGTGCGAGATCACGATCTACTTCGACAAGAGCGGCCGCGTGGTGCGCCACGATGCCGTCGTGGACTTTGTCGCAGGGCTCACGGCCGCGCTCAACAATCTGCAGCAGGTCACGCGCGTCATGAACAGCGCGCGACTTAAGGGCTCGCTGATTGTCTACGACAAGTCGCGTCCCCACACAAAGGACCCACCCCAGAATGCTGGCGTCGAGCGTCATCGTCCGCCCGAGATCGTCGCCTCGGTCAACGGCCAGCTAAGCCAATACTACCCGGAAGAAGAGGAGAAGCATCCAGCGCAGCCCCATGATGAGCCGTCACCTGTGCGCAGGCCCACAATCAGCGAAGGTTTCGCGGGCGAGATCGACAAGCACCAGTTCTACTCGTCGCCGCTGTCGGCGTACGCCCACTACGCCGTCACTAGCAGCGACGAGTTCGAGAGTGTGCCCTACGAGCAGACGCACGCGTCGCCCACCAACAAGGCCGCGGCGCAGCCCAAGGTGACCGTGTCGGCCCGGATGAGCATCCACGGACTGCTGTCGTGAGGAGGCTACTGTTGGCAATGATGGTGGAGATGATTCCCCGTGTATATCGCTCCTGCATGTTTATTTGAAGGCCCGAGCGCAGTGAATGGAACGAAGGCGCGTGAAGAAGTGCCGCGGCAAGCTATGAAGGCGGCAAGCAGCGCAGAACCAATACTAAACGACTGATAAACGAAAATCGCGATTTTGGAAGCGCGCGGTTTTCGGTCAAGTTTCGATAATATTTCGCGGTGCTTGAAGTGGACTGGCGTAACGCACACACATCGTGGGCGGTCCACTTCGTGGGACCTCCGTGCCATCCGTCCCGTTTACTTTCCCTTAGTCATCAAAAGAAGGCTAAGATGGGGAGGGAATTCACGCTGGTCGGCAACGGGTTGAACACCCATCCAAAACCCAACCCAACCCAGCGTCCAGTCGCGACCCGCCTGTAAATAATATTGTCCGCTGAGACAACAACCCACTCCACTGGCAACTTACGCCACCACGAACGCCCTCGCATACAAATCTCAAGATGTGGCGGCTCTGCCTGCAATCGCCTGTCTTCGGCCGTGGTCAGTCTCGAATTTGCTGCCTTGGACGCTCGCTCTCCCTATTATCTACAGTAAAGTAGCGACGGGGAAATGGAGACGGGCGCGGCGGCAGGAGGCGTCTACCGCGCCTCGAAGGCGGCTTCCGGGCGCGAACTCGTCGCCCGACACTACGGTCCGGCGCCTGCACCGGCTGGGCCCGTTTTCTGCGTCGAAATAGGCCCATTGGGGCCCCTACAAGACGATAATGAAGGCGAAGCGCCGGCAAAAGGCAAGCAAGGGCGGAGGCGCAACCAGCGGCCGCTCTTCCGGGCCGAAAAAATCATGGAGAAGAAGAAGCAGCCCAAGAAGAAGTACCTGGCCACGCAGCGGATCCGGCGCGACGTGGAGCGCGCGCACATCGAGTCGCTCGGGCTGGACGTCAACTTCCTCAAGCAGGAGATCGCCGACCTCGAGACGATGCGAGACATCCTGCAAGCCAACCGACTCGCGGGCAAGGTCACGTCCGTGTGCAACCTCATGGCGATCGTCCACGAGTACTTCCACCGGATCCAGTACGGCTACGGGCGGGAGACGCCGGCGTCCGCCATCACTTTGGCGCAGAAGATCGACTTCTTACGTGCCGTGTTCGACGAGAACTTGGAGTTCGGCACTGGTGGGCGTGGCCTTGACGCTTTCATTGCTCAGTGCCAGGGCTATACCCTGTTCCACGCCTTCTACTACTACGAACCGCCGACCCTGGCGCAGGTGAGCCCCAAGGGCGAGGAGCACTCGATCATCATCGTCGCGCGCAACCGACTGCATGTCCGCGTCTCGCGAAAAACCATCGAGGTCATATTTCCACACCTCCTGCGTGATGAAATGATGGTCCAGGCGCTCATTGGCAGTGAACTCATCTACCCGTGCGAGATCACCGTGTTCTTCGACCAGCGCGGCCGCGTCGTCCGTCATGACGCCGTTGTCGACTTCGTCTCGGGGCTCATGGCCGCGCTCAAGAATCTAAATGAAGTCACGCGCGTCATGGACACCGCGCGGCTTCATGGATCCATGATCGTGTACGACAAGTCGCGCCCGCACACCAAGGACCCGCCTCTGACGGCCGCCAAGCCTCAACGGCCGCCTGAGATCGTGACGCCACCTACCGACGAGCGCCACCAGTACTACAGCAATGAAGAAGAGGAGGAGAAGCGGCCGTCGCAGCCACAAGAGGAACCGTCGCCCGTGCACACGCCCACGACGAGTGACGGGTTCGCTGGCAACCAGAACATACGCCGGCTGTACGCCTCGCCGCCGTCGACGCACGCCCACTTCGCTGCCGCCAACAGCAGCGAGTTCGAGGCCGCGCCGTACGAGCAGTCGCACCCGTCGCCGACCAAAGAGCCCGCGAACCAGTCCAAGGAGAGCGTGGCATCCAGGATGAGCATCCACTCGCTGCTCTCGTGAGCTATGCGAAGCGGCTGTCGCGAGGGTAAAGTACATATCTGCATATTGGATTGAAGTTGGCCCGCCTCGGACAAGCAAGTGTTGCGTTGCAAGTGAGGCGCGCAGCGGCGGCGGGCAAAAGGAGTGAGAATTGGGCATGTCAAGTGTGAAGATGGGTAAATAAGAGGAACAGCAGTAAGCGACGCTTAAATGTCAATGCGAACCGCTTCTACGGGAGCGGCTAAAGCGCCACCAGAGGGTCGAGCTCGCTGTTCTTGTCGGCGAGCTCGCGCTGCTTGAGCTGCGACCGCGCGACGGCCTTCTCGGTCTCCAGCGCCCAGTTGGGTCGCCCAAACGCCGCGGCGAACGCGATGCCAGAGGTCACAGAGTAGCCGCAGATCATTCCCAGCCAGATGCCCAGCAGGTTCTTGGTCTCGGACGCGATGCCCATGTAGTAGGCAGCCGGCACGCCCACGAGCCACGCGCCAACTGCAAAACCCACCATGAGCGGCAGCGGCCGTGCCTGCGCTCGCAGCACCGCCTGGACAGTCAGAGACACCGAAACGTGAGCAAGACAAACACAAAATAACCAACCAACCCGACCGCCAAGCACCTACGATGGCGTAGTAGAAGAAGGACAGGATGAGGTAGGCGAGCGCGGCGAAGGCGCAGATCTGGCTGAACATATCCACGACCTGCGGGTCGTCCGAAAAGATCTTGCCCAGCTGCCCGCGGAAGCCGACGATGATGGCGCTGTTAACAGCCGCGAGCGTGGCGATGCCGCACGCCGTGAGCTGCGCCGCGAGCACGGCCACGTGCGGCTTTCCCGCTCCCAAATGGATGCCGATGCGCGTCACGGCAGCCTGGATGACGCCGAAAACGGGGCTCGTCATGAACATGAAGAGCTCCATCATGGCGTTGTGCGCGCCCAGTTGGACCTACAACAGGACGGGCAGACCACAATCAGATGACCGTCGGGAGCACTTTATACCACGAAACAGCAGTTACCTCGCCGATTCGCGCGGCAAATAGCGTCATGGTGACGAGCTGGGCGTCCTCGAAGAGCATCCCGGCGGCTAGCGGCGCGCCGACGCCAATCAGCTGCCGCATCAACCGCGCGTCCAGGAACTGGCCGTCCCATTTGCACGCGCAGCGGCGGTGCAACTTGCGGTACACGTTCATATACAGCGCGTAGCCCACAAGTCGCAGCGAGAGCGCGAGCGCCGTGCCTAGCGGACAGCCCACGAACCCGAGTGCGGGCAGTCCGAAGAGCCCGTGCGTGAGCCCCGCGGCCAGCACGGCGTTGGCCACGACAGTGACGGCGTTGAAGCACGCCGTGGGCACGACGATCTCTTGCGCCTGGTAGAAGATGGCCATGACCTGGAACATGCTGCGCGGCCAGAGCCAGAGCAGCGCGAGGCGGCAGTAGGTGCGCGCGTAGTCGGCCACTTGCTCCGTGACGCCCGCAGCCGCCAGCAGGTCGCCCAGGTTCCACCACAGCACCGCGATCGGCACGCACGCGAGCGTCAGCATGAAGGCTGCGAGCAGCGAGTAGGCGCCAAGCAGGTGAAAGTTGCGCGCGCCGAACGCCTGCGCGCCCAGCGCGTTCAGCCCGGCGTTGAAGCCCTGCATGAACACGAGCATGGTCAGGTCGAGCGCCACCTGCGAGTACGCGACGGCCGCGAGCGGCGCCACGCCCAGGTGGCCCATGACGCTCAGCTCGGTGATGGAGATGGCGAAGAAGCAGTACGTAGAGCCCGCCGCGGGCAACGTCAGCGCAGCCAGCGCGCGTAGCTCCTGCCGCGCCGACACCATCGCGGGGTCAGCCAGTAGATGGATGTGTTAGGAGGCGCGTTAACTGGCGCCGAGAGGCGGCGGCGATGACGAAGGCGAGCGCCAAGCGGCGCGGCGGATGGAGAGACCAAGGAAGGTTTTCGAGACGAGCCGAAGGGGGGGGGGTACGAATGTACCCATCGGGCATAACCCTCGGCACTTTGAAGTATTATTTTTGCCATTGGATTTACGATTTATTTTCAGCCAATCGATGAATAAAAAACAGTATTGCGAAAATCACAGACGGTTGATTGCGTAATGCGTAACGAGAATCTCTTCTTTCTTATCAGTACATGATGCGATTGACAAGCGAAAGCGTCCCAATTCGACAAAGGAGAACAAACAACACAAGAGTCTTGTGACAAGACGGAGGCATAATGGCGGAGCTGAGCGCGAGTCTGGAGGAGCTGCAGCAGTTGGCGCCGCGCCTGCGCGACTACGAGCCGGCGGACGCGACCTGGCAGCAGGTGGTGTCTGCGTCGTGGACCTATTCATGCCGATCTCTCTATGTCGGAGGCGGCAGCGGAGAGATCGCCTACTGACGCTGCGCGGTTGCAAATGATACGTTAACAGGCGGAGAAGCGCGCGCTGGAGGTGCGGGAGCAGGTGGAGGCGTTGCTGCACACGCCCGAGGGCGTGCAGCAACTGCGCGCAAGCCACGCGCTGCCGGTGATGAAGCAGTTGGTGCCCGCGGTGAGTATCTCTCATAGCCTCGGCTGAAGGAAGGCACGCGCAATGGAGCTCACTGCATCTCTCTATGACATGATTGTGTCTAAGGCCACGCGCGAGGAGATTGCGGAGCTCAAAGTGTCGGACTTTGTGCTGGGTCTCATGTTCGAGAAGCCCTTTACCGTTTTCGCCCAGGTCTACAGAGGATACGGCGTCGAGGTGAGCTTTGCCGCTTGGTTTCCTCGCTAGTGGTGGGGATTTTGAAATGACCGAACGAGATTTGCTAATTTGTGTGGACACGCAACACGACGCAGTATGGCAAGGAACTGTCCGAGGAGGCGCGCAAGAGCGCCAACAACATCAAGTCGTCGTTTGTAAGCGCGTGTCTGCTGCTTCGTCATTGCTTCGACTTCACACTGACCGCGATGTTGCTCGTCCATTATGCCATCGCGCAATCAGATTTATGGCGAGATCCTCTTCTTCCCCTTTGCCGAGGCGATTCGCTGGGTCGCGCCGTCGCTGCCGGAGCACCCGATCTTCTACGACCTGGTGCATGGCTGGTCCAGCATCACGATCGAGATTTGAGCCGATATTGACGACGGATGTGTCTGTATGCAGGGCTCTGGAACGGGCAAGGCCGTCATCGCTGCGAGTTTGCTGCATCCTTTTGACCAAGCCATCGGCATCGAGCTGCTCGAGGTACTGTCCGTCGCGGGTATACAGTACAGTAGTGCTTTGCCAATTCTATGCCGACGCTAACCCTCGCAATGACTGTTCGAAGCCGCTCATGGCGTGCGCCGAGAAGCGACAGGCCGCGCTCGCCAGGCTGGGAGGCAATGTGGCACATGCGGACATTGAGTTCATTCACGGAAGCCTGCTGACGGCCAAGTGGCAGGACGGCGACCTCGTGTTTTGCCACGGCACGTGCTTCAACGACCAGTACGTCGCGTTCGCAGCTTGTATCGAGGGGAACGCTGGCTAGACTCACACCGTTTAACTGTCGCTGCACTTGCAGGGAGTGGTCGCAGATCTCGTTGGCGGCCGAGAGCATGAAGCAGGGCGCGTTCTTCCTGTCGACGTCGCACGTGCTGCAGACGGCGCTGTTCGAGGTCGTCAAGACGATCCAGTTCAAGATGAGCTGGGGCACCGCCACGCTCTACATCCACGTGAGTGGGATCATGGGATTGCGTGGCAATGGGTCTGCTCTAACTAACAACGTGGTGGTGCGAATACCTGCCTGCAGCGCCGGCGCAAGATCGGGAAGTGGGCCGCGCAGATGCTTCGTGGGGGCCGCGCGACGCGCTCAGATCTGCTGAACGAGCAGGGAAATGCAGCGAGTCCTCGCTCCAAGACTGATGAGACCCGGGAGTAGGAAGCAGAACAGCTAGTGATCGTGAAGCAACTCTCATGCACACCACACCAGCAAATGAACAGCATCCATTTGTGTCGTTTCGGTCGAGAGCTCTCCCATTTATAGCCAATGAACATCAACTATGGAAAGTTACAGCCAATCATCACTCGCATCTGGCACATTTTCACCGAATATCCGCTCAGTGCATGTGCGGATCGGAGCAAAAATCTTGCTGCAAGATGCGGGACGACCTGAACGAAGCCCGGCGCGAGATCGGTGACGAGGGCGTGTGGTCGCTGTCGTCAGCCAAGCCGGGCAACGGCGTGGACCAGCTGCGCGATGGTGCGGTCGCTAGAGGTGGCCTGAGGATGGGATGAAGTACAATATGGATCTAACCCGCCTGGTGCTGGCAGACAGCGTGGACACGTACTGGCAGTCGGACGGCGCGCAGCCACACCTGATCAGCATCCAGTTCTTCCGCAAGATGGCGGTCAGGGAGGTCGCGCTGTACCTGGACTTCAAGCTGGACGAGAGCTACACGCCCAAGAAGCTGTCGATCCGCTCCGGCAGCACCGTGCACGACCTGAAGGAGGTGCGCGTCGAGCACATCGTGGAGCCGACGGGCTGGGTCACCATCCCGCTCTTCGACGGCGACGAGAACGACGGCGAGGTGGGTAGTACCTTAGTAGTGTGTAAGTCCATCTATCTGTAGTGCTGACGGGTGCTGCTCGCTCGCAACAGCAGCGGCCGCTGCGCACGTTCTTCCTGCAGATCGCGGTGATGGCCATGCACCAGAACGGGCGCGACACGCACATCCGCCAGGTCAAGATCTACGCGCCGCGCGAGCTGGGCGCGCTGGACCAGTCGGTGCCGGAGCCGTCGACGCCCCAGTTCTGGGCCTACTCGTGCATCCGCTAGTCGGCTGTGTCAGCGCAGTGCAAGCGGTCGCATGCAAGACGTGGCATGGACACAAAGCGGTGACTTTTCATAATATACACGCAACTGTACGATGGGACTCCCCCTCTCTCTCTCTCTCTCTCTGAAGACGTCGGACAGCAGGTCTACGCCCGTCGAGACGCCATCGCCGGCTGGCCTTGCTGTTGCTGCTGCGCCGCGTTCTTGAACCTGGTCGAGCCGCATAACGCGCCGTTAGTGTCGTCATGCCAAGACCAAGGACGCAATGAAGACGCACACGCCGTGGAAGATCTTGGTCATGGACGTGACCTGCTCGTCCGTGCGCGCCATGCGGTCCACGTTCTGCGCCAGCAGCGCCACCGACCCGTGCAGCTCCTCCATGCGCGCCGCGAGCTCCGCGTACGCCTGCGCCTTCTCCTCGTCCATCGTCTCCTTTGTGCTTCCGCTTCCGCGCCAAAAATTGGCCCGTCACTCGTGCCAAACCGCCAAACTCACAATATCACCAATTATGGATTTCATTCAACAGAGGAGATCCCATAATTGTGGTCGCTGTGCACAAAATGGCCCCGTCTACCGCGATTATACCGCATAATACCGGTATTTGGTTCGGCCCACCCGTGTCAAGCAGCGCCGTTTGCATGGTTGGCCGCCAAAGGGCATTCGCATCGGAAGAGGAGGCACCTCGCGCGCTCGTGTGTCGCGTCCAAGCCAGCGCCTGCAGCGAACGGAACGACGACGGGAAGGATGCACGACGCGGACGACTTCAAGCTGTCCAAGTCGGCGCAGAACCAGCTGCAGCGGTCGCTGCGCAATGAAGAAACGGGCCGCACCAAGCACACGGGCCGCGACGACCGCGCGACGACGGAGCAGGTGCTGGACCCGCGCACGCGCATGATCCTGTACCGCATGCTGAACCACGGCATCGTGACGGAGATCAACGGCTGCCTGAGCACGGGCAAGGAGGCCAACGTGTACCACGCGCGGCTGCCGGACGGCCGCGAGGGCGCCATCAAGGTGTACAAGACGTCCATCCTCGTGTTCAAGGACCGCGAGAAGTACGTGTCGGGCGAGTTCCGCTTCCGCCACGGCTACTCCAAGAGCAACCCGCGCAAGATGGTCAAGCTCTGGGCCGAGAAGGAGATGCGCAACCTGCGGCGCCTGCGCGACGCTGGCATCCGCTGCCCGGAGCCGCTGCTGCTGCGCTCGCACGTGCTGCTCATGGACTTTATCGGCCGCGACGGGTGGGCCGCGCCGCGCCTCAAGGACGCCAAGCTGAGCGCCACGCGCTTCCGCGAGTGCTACCTGGACTGCATCAAGATGATGCGCGTCATGTACCAGACGTGCAAGCTCGTGCACGGCGACTTGAGCGAGTACAACATCCTGTACTACCAGCAGCAGCTCTACTTCATCGACGTGTCCCAGTCGGTCGAGCACGAGCACCCGAGTGCCGCCGACTTTCTGCGCAAGGACTGCCGGAACGTGAACGACTACTTCCGCAAGTACGGCGGGCTCACGCCCATGACGACACAGGAGCTGTTCGACTTTGTCACGCACCCCAACCTGCCCGACGTCGACGCGCACCTGGAGGAGGTCCAGCACGCGATCGCCAACCGGCCGGCCGAGCGCTCCGCCGCCGAGCAGATCGACGAGGCCGTCTTCATGAGCACCTTCATCCCGCGCTCGCTCGGCGAGGTGCTGCACTCGGAGCGCGAGCAGATCGACTACATGGAGGGGCGTATGGAGAAGGCCTTCGTGGACGCCATCTCCCGGCTCGAAGTGATCGCTGGGGAGACGCCCGCGCCGGTGCTGCAGGGCACGCGGCTGATGGACGTGCTGAACGTGGACGAGCTGAAGGAGGCCGCTGGCATCGATGAGGATGACGACGACGATGATGACGATGCGACTGACGGAGAGGACGACGCGGACGGAAGCGACGTCGTCAGCAACGACGATGACGACGACAGCGACGAAGAAGAGGATGATGATGATGATAGTGAGGACGAGGGTGACTCCTCGCTGACGGACGAGCAGCGCGCGGCGTTCCGGCTGGCGCGGCGCGAGGAGCGCGAGAAGCTCCGGGCCGACGAGAAGCTCGCCAAGAAGGCCAAGAAGCTGGAGACCAAGGAGGAGAAGAAGCTCAAGCGCCAGAACAAAATCCCCAAGCACATCAAGAAGCGCCACAAGAAGCTCGCCAAGCAGAAGAAGAAGTAGACGAGCGGCCGTATTGATGGACTAGACGTGGGTGGCGGCGCTATAACACGTTGCACCGCTGTATATTCGCTTCTGATTGGCTAAAAAATGTATATCGCGTTTTCATTGAACAAAAATATGATATTACTAGGTTTTGATTGGTTGATATTTTCCAAAAATGTCTGGCTTGTTCCGGGACCAAACACCCCATGTGTCACAAAAAACATTCAAAAAGTGACGACCAGCATGAGCGGCGGCGGCGCGGGCGAGTTGCTGGGCGCGGGGCGGAAGCGCGCGGCGTCCACGGACCTGGAGGCGGTTGTGGCGTCCGCGGTGGAGGGCGCGGACGTGTCGCTGGTCCCCCAGGGCGACGCGGACGCCATCGCGGCCCTGGCGACCGACGTAGTGGCTGTCGAAGGGGACGACGACCAAGCGGTCCAGACGTCGACGTCGGCGGCCGAGGAGGCGCTCGCGGGCGTCGTGGGCGTGCCAGACGCGTCCATGTTCGACAAGTACACGCCGGAGCTCGTTCGCTGGCTGGACGAGTGCCGCGCGGCGAACGGCGGCGGCGACGCGACGCACGACGACGTGTTCTTCTTCTTCGAGACGACGTACCCGGAGGTGCTGGACCACCTGCCTCAGTTGTTCCACTGGATCACGGTCTTCATGGAGCACGTGACGCCCGCAGCCGATGCGTCACCCAGCTCGATGTTCCTGGCGGCGCCGGAGGCCCAAGAAGCTGGCGCTCCAGACGCGGAGAAGCCGATCCCGAGCTGGGTGCCCGACGCCGTGCTGCGCTTAGAGGCGACCGGGGACCTCGCGACGATCGCGACGGAGAGCGGGCTCAAGAGCCCCGTCACGCTGCTCTACTGGAAGAACGAGCACGCCAAGCGCGAGCTGCAGCGCGAGCACGACAGCCATCGAGCGCTGGACGATGTGGTCGCCCTGGCGGTCGTAGAGACCGAGGCGGAGGCCGTCGCAGACGCGACCGACGCGGTGGGAGACGCGATCGGAGACATTGGACGCCACCGGACCGCGTTCATGCGCGAGGACGAGCTATCCGAGTGGCTGCTGAGCCACCAGTACGACCAGCTCACGCGGCAGGACGTGATCAACCACATCATGGAGACGTACCCGGCCTTCGCCGCGACCAAGAGCCCCGCGGCGCTCAAGGTCTGGACGTCGCGGTTCTTGAAGCGACACCTCGCGAGCACCACTGCTGGCGGCTCTAAGAGCAACGGTACGAGCAAGAGCTCGTCGAGCAAGGCGTCCCGTGGATCGAAAGCAAGCGACGTTGCTACCTCTGATGGCAGCGAGGCATCAGCTCCCAGTCCCTCTGGAACGGCCAAGCCCGGGACGGATGCCACGGTGCAAGACGCAGGTCTGCCAGAAACTGCGTTAGACCAGACCGTGGCGTCGGCGTCCACGGCAACAACGGCGGCGAGTGTAAAGGGTTCGGCAATTGAGACGACAGGCACGGTGGAGGAGGCTCGACCGGCCGCACGAAAGCGCCGCGGGGCGTGCACGGGCGGGTACATGCTCCACTCGAACGAGTTCAAGCTGAACGCGCTGCGCAAGCTGGATGAGGGCAAGAGCGTCAGCGAGGTGGCGCAGGAGCTCGGGCTCAAGAGCCAGAACTCGCTGACGTACTGGAACAGCATCCGTGACAAGCTCGTGACGTCCGAGAAGAAACGCTACCGCCTCGCGGGCGGTGGGCGGCGAAGTAGCTGTACTTTCGAGGGCGAGCTGCTTATGTGGGTGAGCGAGCGCCACCAAAAGGGGCTCGGTACGTGGCTTGGACTGTTTTCTGCTGCGTCAATTGTTCCTGGATGGGGCTGATCAACGGTGTTCATGACGTTTCTGGCGCAGGCACCGATGTGAAGGCGGTGTTGGACTACATGCGTGAGTTCCATGCGTCGTTCACGGAAGGCAAGAAGGAGCCGACGCTGCGCAAGTGGATCTTGCGCTTCTTTAAGCGCTGCTGGCGCGCGCCGTCGACGGCGAGTGACCCCCAAGACACGAGCAAGGCGTACATCTTCGTATGACGACGGCTGCCGTCGTGGGGTGAAGATGGAGCCTGCGGAAGGAGCCACGGCGCCGTTAATAGAGATAAATGACAGAGTTGTACAAGTATGACGTGGATCTTTGCATAGCGTGTGTGCGTGTGTGCGTTTGTGCTGCTTGCTGCTTGCTGCATGTATATCTATTTGGACGCGGGCGAGACGATGCTCGGTTGATTTTTTGCGCTTGTGATCGTGTCTGTTCTATGTATGTCAAGCACAGGAAGCGTCGAGAAGTCGCATGGCCATTTCCGGCGTGTCTTTGGTGAATCATCCACTCGCCGCGTCGGTTTGCTCTCCGGCTGCTCGACCATCGTCCATGCAGACCAGCGGCGGCGTCGGTGGCGTTCGGAGAAAGAAGCGTGCGTCCGATCGAGCACAGGCGTATCGTAGCGACAACGCGAGTGAGCGCGCGCCGGCTAATCCAGTGCCAGCAAGCGATGTGAAGCCGTCAGATCTGCTCGGGCGCCTTCTTCTACCCAGGGTGAATGCCACGTCGCAACAACCTCGTGGGCGCTTGTACTTCTCGTCATTGTCATCTCCTGCTCCCCTGTCATCGACACCGAGCGCGGGCGATCGACGCGGTACTGGCAACCGGGAGCGTGAAGATTCCTCGCGACATGCTGGTGATGGCTCGGGAAACGGACAAGGGCGTCGAGAATGTGCGAAGAGCACCAGCTTGATCGCCTTCCAACAGAGTACGTGATATTTGTATGTTTGTATATTGTCTCTGAGTAACTTCTTCGCGAATCGTGCGTTGAACAATGTGCCCTGACGTCATGTTCACGCTCTAGAGTACGGGAAGGACGACGCGGTCATCGAGTACGCGCTTCGCGTGATGCGCGACGGTCTCGTGGTGCGCCGATCAGAAATTCCCCGCGACAAAAGTACGTGCAGCGATCGTTCATCATCACCTTTTTCCCTGTGGCAGTAGCGTACTGGCGACCTGAAGTTCTCACTGACGCATATTGCTGGGTATGAATCGCGACAGACGTAAACCACCAGCATGCGCGCGACCAACGCACGCCCGAGGACGCGCTGTATCTCGTTTACTGCCCCGCGCCTCCTTGTGGCTTTCGCAATGTGTACTGGCTGACGTTCATCGAGGAGCACGAGGCGGTGGACCCGCGGCTCCATGAGCGCGACTACTTCACTCTCACCTGCCGCGGACTAACCCACTTTAAGGCCGGCGCCGCCACTGAATTCGTCGACATCGCGAGCTGGGTCGACGAGAAGCGCGCGTTCGACCACATGACGAGCATGCGGGGACTCGAGCGCATCCAGCAGATGCTCTTCTTCTTCTCGTGGAAGCGCAAGGCCATCAAGAACAAGCACAAACGTGTACAAGCGCGTCTCCGCGAGAGCCTGTTCAGCTGCCACACAGTCGCTGCGCGAGTGCTCCGAAGTGTGCGCGTGCAATGCCTTCAGGTGAGTACAACTCCCATCAGCGGACAGGCACTCGAGACCTGACGTTGTGCTCGTAGATCGAGGAATGGACGGAATCGTGCGAGCGAACCCGTGGGACTTCCTACACTGTGGCGCAGTTCCAAAAGGTTGGCGTGCTGTACTCAAGAGATCGGATCCGTCTCCAACACTGACGAAGCCTGTGATGTCGCACTTCTGTCGCAGCTACACCAAGAGAGTCTTGATGCTGCGCGCACGTTCATCCACACGAAGATCGGGGAGATCTGCGAGATAATCAGTCGCGAAGCCTGTCTGACCGCTCAGCCCGTGGCGCGAAAGGTGAGCTACACGCCAGCCAATCTCGCCAGCTTGACAAACCAACTCGAAGCCGCGAGTCTGCGCGAGAGGCTCTTCCCATTCCTTCGGCTGGCCGAATTCCAGCTCGCCGAGGCCGTTCGCGCGCACTCCATCGCGTTCTTGCGCGGCATTTGCCGTGAGTTGTGTGGAGAGAGCAACGATGCTGACCAGTTCGAGCCACGAAATGGACCTGCGCAGTTGCCGAACACTTCGCTTCTATATGCGCAGATCGTTGGCGCGATCGACACGGACGAGCACGCGACTGGCGTTGCGCCGCTGGAGATCCGACCGACCAAAGAGAACGTTTTCGAGCTGCTTCACTCGATTGTTGCACGATATTTGTCGGCAATGGACACCATACCGCGCTTGGTAAGTCATGTGAGGCGATGATGCGTGGGCTTACCCAGTCTAACTGACCAAAGTTCTGAATATGTGCGTGTGCTTCCTGGTAGCTGATGGACACGCGCTTTCAGCATGTGTTGACCCCATTCGAGCCAACCTTTCGGGCGGCGTTCTGCCGCGCGCTCACAAAGCCATCGAGCCTCGTGTTTGAAGCTTGCGCGGCTGACCTGGCGCGTATGAGAGACGCGGTCGACGCCTGCTATCAGCGCGTGGAGCGAGTGCGCGTTGATCATCTCCGGTGCACTCGCGCCATCAAAGTGGCCGAGAGCACGACCGTCGAAACCGATTCCGACTTCATGCTGCCGCCCGCCTCGTCGCCAAGCGGCAACCCAGGGGTGAACACGTCGAGTGCGACAGCTCACGAGGCAGCACTCAAGACATGGAACCGTTTCCTGCAGTACACGGATGCTGCTGGGGACGTGCTACACGTCGGGTTTCTCCTCGTGGACCAACAAAAGTTCATTTCTGATCTGCGCGACCACGTGGCGCGTCACCTCGCGCACATGAACGAGTTGCTTCCGAAAGAGTACCAGGCGCTGCTTCAATCGCTCGTGGATGACGTCGATGCGCGCATCGACCGGGTGACCAAAGTGCCTGGAAACCTGGAGAACGCCATGATTTGGATCGAACAAGTGACCGAGATGCTCCCGACCCATCCGCTGCGCCAGCTATTCGACGCTAAGTGTCGGAATCTGGCACGGCTCAAGGCGTTAGTCAAGGAGAGAGCTGTCATCAACGCTGCTGCTGCGGTGGCAGCAACACCCTCATCAACTGTAGGAGTGACAGGCTGTGGAAATGAGCAGGACACGATGACGACCACACTCCAACAACAGCAGCAGCAATTGGAGAGCTCGGTCCGAAAGCTCGAAGTGGCGTGGGAGTCGCTGTACGAGACGCTACTGCTGTGTCTCGAGCGTGTTCAGGACCGCAACAGCGTGCACCGACGCAGTCTCGACGATCTGACGAGCAAAACGGAGGAGTACATTGGCGATCAGCTGCACCAAACCTTGACCATCTTCGCGGACCTCCCGACTGGGATCGAAGAGGAACCGTGGCCACCCCAGCCGGCCATTCAAATGCAGATCGTGAACCGACTCGAAGAGCTCGTGGAGCTGGACATGGAGCGCTCCCGGGTCGTGACGCAGTACGCGGCCTACGAGCGCGAGTACCGCATGGTCAGCGAGTTGTCGAGCGCTCAGTGGGTCACAACTCTCGGTCGCGCTGACGGGAAAAGTAGCGGCAGGATGGCTGGTCCAGACGAGAAGCTTCCGACGGAGATGCTGCTGCAATACGTTGTCACTGCGCTAGAGCTCCGTCAGTGGTACGCGTCCTGGTCGGCGCTGCGAAGCAAATGGGAATCGTCGCCAGTCGTCCAGGTGCACCCCGGCGCGATCTTGGACCTCATCAAGCAGTTCCGCAAGCGTTTGATGGTCTCAGCTAGACGCATGCACCGCTTGTCCGCTGCGTTGCTCAAGACTCCGATCCTGCTGGAAAGAGCTGCGATGGAGGACCATTCATCGCCGTGGGGGTTTGCTGCACCGGACTACGCATTAATTCGAGCGTTCAGAACGAGTATCGACGACATGGCGTGGTTCAGCAAGGTGTTCCAGGCCGTGAACGGCGGATCGTTCGCGGACCGCCACTGGGAACAACTGCAGGGGCTGCTCACTCAACATGTTGGTGCTGGAGGAGGGCTAAATCGTAATCGGTTTGCGCTCCAACAACTCCTTGATGCAATACCACCAGAGGCCGTCCCTGCAATGCGTGAAAAGAAGGACGATGGCATCGCCGGCATTGGCGACAGTGGCGAGTTGCAGGCTCTCATGGAGTTCTTCGACAACTGCATCGTGGAATCACGGCTGCACGCTCAACTGGAGCGGTCGCGGCAGCGACTGAGCCGCGTGCGCGTTCAGATCTGCGAAGAGAACTACAGCGTGCGGTGTGACGGCGTTGACGAGACGCTGCGTGAGCTAGACAGCATCTTGATGGACGTGGAGCTCTGTCTGTACCAGCAGAACCCCGAGCTGCAAGCCTGCATGGAGACGTGCGCCGACGTGGAGCGTCAAATGGCGGTGTGCGAGTTTATCCTCCAGTTCCAGCGCAAGTGGCTGTCTATGTTCGATTGGCTCAAGCTTCACGACGTGGAGGACTTCGTGGCCAGTCAACAGAAGCTGTTCGCCGCATCCAACGGCAGCAGCGGGCCATCGAGTCAAACGGCAGGATGCAGCGACGAAAACGTCTGGAAGGCGTTCACGAGCGCGAGCCAACGATGGCCCGACTGTATGCGGCGCATTTACTTCGTGAGACCGCAGAACACGAAGCGCACGACTGTCTCTGGGTCGAACGCCGCATTGACTCTAAAGAGTGGGTCGAGTTTCGGCAACAAGCGGGCTAGCAGCAATCTGTTCTTGCTGTCGGAGAGCACTGCACCGGAAAGCGACGACATCGGCGGCAGTGGGACATCCAAGAAGCGGAGTTGCTCTCTTGATGAGATCACTCAAGGGTTCCAGGACTTTGACTTTGAGCATGAAGTCGCTTCCTGCGAGCACGGAATGACGCTGGTGCGCAGCTACCTCTTTATGCTACGCGACAAGTCGCCACGACTGCTGTTGGTGGAGGACTTGGACTTGCTGCATCTGCTGACGCATGATCAAGACATTGCTCACTTCCATCGCGTGCTGACGCGCTGCTTCCCCCACGTGAGTCGGTTCTCCATCAAGCGCTGCAGTCCGCACTATGAACTCGATCTCGATGACAGCGCTCCTACGAGTGACAGTGTACGCATCACCGACGACGTTACTACCTCCATCCTTGTTGATGGTATCATGGACACGAGGAGAGCTTCTGCTGCGACGTGGTCGTTCCGCACGCCGGTAACCAAGATCGGGCGTGTCAAGTTCTGGATGTCGAGAATCGAGGAGGAGATGGCCATGATGGTGCGAGGGAACGTCAAGATGGTGCTTCAATGGATCATGTCAAGCGCCGAGTTGTATTCGGACAATGCCGACGCCGAAGAGAGTATCAGCGAGACGGAAGACGCATCGTCGTCACCACCGCCGCTACTGCTGCTACTACCGCAATCGATCGCGGCGGCGGCCATTTTCCGATTCTCGTACGAGGTGGGGCGCCGGTGGATACGAGAAGAGCACAACGCACCAGGTAAAAGCTCCGCCGATGCCATTCGCCGACTGGACGACCTCAGCAGACGGCAGGAAACGAGGATGAGCGAGCTGATCACCGTGCAGAGGGACGTGATTGGCAGCGGCTCCAATACGGATCACTGTCCACGCAACTCGCTAATGCCGAGAACTTGCTGCTGCTGCTGCGCTTTCAGGCCGAGTCGCTGCGTCATATAACGCAGCTCTTGCGGGCCCAGCGCGACGAAGATGCGCGCTTCTTCTGGGCGCTGCAGTACAAGGTGTATATCTGTCAGCTGTCCGCTTCTGGTGTCGCTCCCGTGTCGGTGGGTGTGGCTGGCGGCCGCCAAGGCGCCAGGGCTAAAAGAGTCGACCTCCCGTCCGACGTTGACACGGCCGTCAACGACATGAAGCGACGGGACTTGGAAGCCGTCGAGATGTATGCGCTGGTGGCGCACATTGAGCTCGCGATCGGCCACGAATTCACGGGCTGGAGCAGGGTCCCAATCCTATCGCCGCTGTCTCAACGCTGTGCGTTTGCGCTCTTGAGTGCCGTCCGAGCTCATAAGACTCCGGCAATGGTTGCGCCGTTCAGCAAGCACTCGAACGACATCGCGTCCACACTCACAGTCGTCACGACGCTCGCCCAACTGCTGATGACTCCGCTACTTCAGATGAAGTGTTCTCCTGGGACGTCGATCGCAAACGGCAACTTCGCGCGGCTGGAAGCGCATCTCGATGCTGCACTCGCGCTGAACGCCATGCTGGTAATCCACGACTTTGCGCTGCTTGGTCGGCCGAGCCAACGATTGATCCAGGAACGATTGCTCCGTCGGTCTTTAACCGATCGCGCCGCAGTTAATCAAGTAAACGGCGCGAACACCTCAACGGCGACCGGCGTAGGCGTCCGATTCAACGGAGGCCCTCCTCTAGCTGGCCCTGCAGTTATCATTCCGTTCACGACGCATCGTGGTCTCCAGCAGTCAGGACTACTCGACACGATCCAACATCGATTCAGGGCGGTCGCAGTTCCACCCATGGCCATCGGGTTCTTGGTCGAAAGCCTCCTGCTTCCGCATGGATACTCTCACGAACAAGCGCTGCGTACGGGTGCGATCGGCGTGTTTGAGGCCCTCGCGACGTCGGCCTGCGACTTTGAAGGCAAATGTACCGTCAGTGTCCGCGCCATTATCCCCAAAGTTGTTGGCGAGGCGATGCGTTTACGCGCATCATATCGGGTGATCCTCATGCCGATGCTTGACGGTCTGAGTTCCCGGCATTTTCCGTCACCGCAAACCAAACACAGACACTCGTCCAGTTCGTCTCCAAGCGACGATAGCACCGACAGTGATGCCCAAGAGAGGCGCGTCGACCAGACCGTTTTTCGAGTTGCTCTACTTGAAAATATCGAGTTGCTGCTCGCCGTAGGAGGCTGTGATGAGACCACAAACAAAGCGTTGGCGCAGTTCTCGATGCTCGCGGACGCGCTCTTCCCGTATGCAAGTCGAGCGAGGGCGGCGCTGCACCTGAAGCGGAGCGAGCCCGACGAAGCAGTCGCGAATGCTGTCGAGATCTGCCTAGAAGAGTCGGGCCTTGCTACCAGCAGCAGTCATCACCGTCAAAAGCAGCAGCTTGAACGTATCATGGACCTGTGGAAAATCCTCCAGGTGCACGACGGAGTCGTAGTTCACGGACCCGCGGGCAGCGGCAAATCGACGAGCGTCAAGGTGCTTCATCGTGCGCTGTCCGGACTCGCGCTAGCATCAAACATGGATGGCGCGGACACCAGTAACGCAGAAAATGGGAGTGCGCTCTCCGACACATCGACTCTCACAGTCTTGAACTCTGGCGTAATATCGCTCGACCAGCTTCACGCTGAGATTGCGCGAGCGACGCATCTTCCCGACACGTCACAGACGCAGCAGCAAAACCAGCAAGGTGACGAGCCGGGCGGTGCGAGTATGAAGCTACCGCGGTGGATTCTTGTGGACGGAGCGCTAGACAGCGCGTTGCTGGATAGTGTCGTGGCGCTGAGCGTTTCTGGCGAGCGCAACAACAATGACCCCGATGAGCGGGACCCTGCCGCTTCGGTGACGCACTATCTCGCGCGATCTGTACAAGCTAACGGGTACCAGGCCTGTCCTGCGCGCATCATTTTCGAGGCGATCGACCTGTGCGGTTTGTCACCGTTCTCACTCACGCAATGCACCAGCATCTACATCCCAGCCAGCTGCATCTCGTACGAAACCATCGTCTTTGCGTGGAAGCGTCAGTGGCAGCAGCGACTGCGCGTCACTGCGTCGACCGAACCCACCGGACAGGGCGGTGATGATGCTGTCCTCACTGGCGCGGGTAACGGGAGCCAGCGACTCGCGCTGCTGTTCAAGACGGTCGACGTTTTGCTCTCGGACGTCTGCGTGCCGTTCGTGGAAGTGGAGAATGCGCACCAAGAGTTGTCTAAGGACGCTTCTTCTCCGTCTCCGGCTGCGTTGGGTGGTCTGTCGCTCACCCACATGACGTCAACAGCGTTGACCCTGCTCGCGCTTTGGAGTTTCCCGCGCAACCAGTCGTGGCGCAGCGACGAATCGCTCCTGCTGCCACCCACTACAATCACAGAGCTGGCAGCATTCGCCGTGCTCTGGGGGTTCGCTGGTCACCTGCCGCATGCTATGCAGCACAAGTTGGAGTTTTTCCTACGCGCGAAGCTCAAGGACTCTCTCGAACTTCGGCATTTGAGCGATGCGCGCGGAAGCCTCTTCGATTCCTCACGCTTTGATGAGTGGAATTCCGAAGACGGTGGAGGCGGTAGCGTCATTGGCGACGAGTGGACGATGCAAACACCGCCTTCCTCGTCTTTGGGAGACCCTGCGACAGAAGATAGCGCTTCATCGCGATCGTCACCGCATTGTGCTGCTGTCCAAAGCATGTTTGACCCCTCGAGCGGCCACTTGATTGTGCTTCAGTCCGTTGTGCTACCGCTCATTCGCATCTGTTCTCGATTAATTCACGCGGGGGCATCGTTCATACTGATTGGACCTGCCGCAAGCGGGAAAACGTCGCTGATGCGCTGGCTACTGAGCGCGAATGACGAAGCCCAGGCGGCCGAGATGATGGTCGATCGCGCGCTTGATCAGCGACAAGCACATGGCATCCTCGACTGGCTCGCAATGCCTTCTTCCTGGTTCAAAACCCCAGTCACCGCGTTGGCAGACTCCTGTAGCTTCAACTCCGAGTTACGAGTTCGTGCGCGGGAGGAGAACGAGCTGTTTCCCCTGCTGACAGCGTGCTCATTCGTGTTCGTGGACGACCTCTGCGTTGACGACAGCAGCACTACCGGCGCCGACGCAGATTCATCCGCTAGGACGGAGTTCCTGCGCTTGATACTGGACCACGGAGTGAGCTTCAGCTCTCAGCGCGGTGCGTTCTTGCCTGTCCACAGACAAATTGGCGCGGCCATGAGGCTCAATGGCGACACGATGAGCGCCAAACGAGATTTTCCATCAGCAACGACTCGCCTCCTGCGTCACTTTGTGGTGCTGCACACGCCCAAGTACAGCCAGAAGGACTTGCTCAGCGTGTTTCGCGCCAAGTTCCACGCGCACTTTGACCCTCTTCCCAGCTCTGCGGATCCGAGAACGAATAGCAAATCAAGCACTGGTCGAAACGAGGCGTCGTCGACAGCCTTGACCGCGGAAGAGGTCGTTCTGCGGGCCAGCGCCGACTGGATGGCCGAGCTATCCGTGCTGCGGGATACGATTCGAGCTCAGGGCGTCGGCTGCGCGGATGCGCCATCGCGCCCAGCAATTGCCCAAGCTCTCACGTTCAATTGGCACCACTTTAGCGTCGTCTTAGCTCGTACCCTGACGTTCGCGCGCGAACTACCGTCTGCTGCTAAGGGCCAACGCCAGGACGGGATAACGTCTACTACTGGCGCAAGTGAAAGACAGGCTGTGACGCTTGTGGAGCTGGGGCGACTCCACCAAAGCTGGGTCAGTGAGTTGCAGAACGTGTTTCTCGTCAACTGGCCGCCTCACGGTACAGCCCAATCATCCAGTGGGAGCGAACCACCCTCCGCGACCGCCTCGACATCCTCCAGTTCCGACGAGTTCGACTCCATTAGCAAAAAACTGTGGGCAATTGTCCGCCTCCTGAGCGAGAAGTACTTTAGCGCGGCGCTGCAGGACGAGGGCGCGCTGCCGGTGTCCATTGCGGCCGCGTACTTTTCACTGCGGCTTACAGTTAGCCATGCGCAGGCACCGCTGCTTCAGGCGACGCATGCCGTCGAGCTCCGGGACCTGCTAACGGCTTTGGCTTCATCGGCACCATCCGTTGGCGCTCTCGCCCGTTCAACGCGTGGATCAGTCGTTACGCCGATGGCGTCTTCGTTAGCGCCTGACCAGCGCCAGCCAATCGCGGAGAGGATCGTGAGTATGCTCATCGAGATGGCGCACACTGCTCAAGCGACCGAGAGCAGCTCGTCGTCAAGCAGACTCAGCGCATCTTCACACCACGGGCGCGGAGCCTCGTCGTCGCCCGGTGACATCGAGTTGCGCCTGCTGCTCAGCAGTCCGGCGCTGCTGACGCAGTGCTTGCATATCATTCACGCACTGGGGTCATCCACGCCACAGTCACCTCTGCTTGTGCTGTCAGCTCTCCATGGCATCGCGATGGCGCGTCGCCTGGCCACTTTTGCGTGCAATCTCCACGGATTCAAGTTCAGCGAGTCGGTCGAGCGGCATTCACGGTAAACAAGCGAGAGCCACGCGGGATCGACGCGGCTACGGCATTGACTGGAGGTAATGGCGACGACATGCGCGCCCTGCTGGTTGATGTGCTGTTTGCTGTCGGCGTCCGACAGAAGCGTATCGCGCTTTGGGTCGACTGGCGGGACTTATCAGCCGCTGATATCGATCACAACACGGGCAATAGCGACGGCAATCCCATCGAAGACTGGGAGAGTGCGACCAAAGGCACGGCTCCGGATAATGACGCAGTGCTGCTGCTGCTTGCGTTGGTCGAGGAGCTTTGTTTGGGTCAAATACCGACGCTGGTATTAGATCAAGGGCACCCGGCGAGCGGTGTCGCCTTGAGAGATGCCATCCTCATGGGCTGTATCCAGGACAAGCGCAAAATGGAAACCGCGACTGAGGCGGAGCTCCTGCGCGATTTTTGCTCGCGCATCCAGCAGAATCTGCGTATCTGCGTCTTCGACACTGGATCCGCAGTTTCTAGGGCGACGTGCCCGCGAGCGCCAGCAGCGATGCGAGGACATCACAAGGGAGCGGGAGCGCGGCTTAATACCTTGCGCGCCTGGATGTGTACGCGAGCGTCATGCGTGTGGCTTCAACTCGACATCAGGAGCCATCAGGTCGACCGTATCACGACGGCGATGGCAGAACAAATGGCTGCTCTAGCGACTTCAGTACCGAGTGATGTCGAGACGACCAGCGCAGCTTTGACGGTGCCATTACCGCGATATGGCGCAGTTATCTCTCCAGGTTGCCTTACCACTCTCCATCGCCACGTCATGTCGTTCGCCAATTCCCCTGACCACAACAGCCGGGCGGTGAAAGTTGCGCCCGAACACTCAGTCGAGTACTTCCTATCCTTCATGGTAAACCTCTCCGCACAATGGCGGCGAGTGATCGAGCGAGAAACCAACATCAACGCGTGGTACCGACAAGCTATCGAGCGCTTTGAGGTCCTGACGACGGAGTTACTTCCGCAGGTTGCTGCACGGCAAGTATTGCTTGACAAGAGCATCCGGGAGATGTCGAAGGAGGCAGAACGGGCTGACATAGTCACCGCCGACGACGGTGAAGCCGTATATCCAGTGTTGCAGACTGAGAGCGAACCAGTAGGTGGTGCACCTGACGAGGCACTTTCAGTTGCTGAAGCACTGGCCCAGCGTGAATATGACTCCTGGTGTCGACGCTCACAACGCGAAGAGCGTGGTCTGATGCGGTGCGAGCTCGAAGTGGAGCGCCAGACACTGGCGCTGTTTATGGCCCAGTGGCAACAGGCGCTGCCGCGTGCGAAAGCGCTCATGGAGAGGTGGCAAGAGGCCGTGAAGGCGAGGCAGACAGCGCGGTTCTGGAACAAGCGCTTAGGTGAGACGATACTGCGTGTCGTGGGCGTGAGCTACCCGTTCGTGTGGTCAGTTGAGGGCGACTACAAGGTCGCTCACCTTGAGCTCTCATGCATGGGTGGTGTCAAGCAGATTTTGAAGGAGAACGAGCTCTACCAGCCTGGAACTTCATCGCCAGAACTCCACGAGGACACGCCGCTTCCAATTGAAAGCATCGATGATGGCGAGAGAAGCGAAAGCGGTGGTAACCCCATGGACAGCGTCGACAGTGACGCTGCCACGCTGTTTCTAGCGAATCTCCTGATGACAGCTTAGCTGCCGCTGCTACGCCATGGGCAATTGCTGCATGTTCTTCGAGCGGGCTGTGATGTAGCCGACCGCATGCCTGTGTTTGTGGACCCGATGGGTATTTTCCAGCGCTTGTTTGTGCGCTGCTTCTCTGGTCAGCCACTTCTTGGAGCGGTGGCCAACGACCCAGGACGTACGAGAGGGAGTCTCTTGCGTGTCGGCCACGAAGAATCAACAGCCAGCAGCTCCCGCTCACAGTACCAGCACTTTTCTGGCCCCGCCTCAGCAGTGATGGTGTCAAGCAACGCCCCCGACCTCCGGAGCCAGCTTGCAGATGCACAGCGACTCAACATACCCGTGCTATTGCTGGATTTTCTCCCAAGCGACCAAATCTGCGCCGTTCTGTCGCCGTTCCTCGACGCCGTTAAGCGCAGGACGAGCGCGAACGCGCAGATAGCGTCTATGTCTCAGTCCTGTGGTCTACTCGAGCGTCTTGCGGTCGAGTCGTATCGTGTTCATGCTGCAGAGCGCAACTCGCGGAGCGCGAATCGACGCACAGCTTCGGTCACAATCGGATCCGCGACGGCTGCAATCGGTGCGGGTGCTGCTCCTCGCCCGTCCATCGCACTAAGTGCAGCAGCAATGACTGCTTCTGGTATGACGACTTCACCGAGCGTCATGGCTCGAGGCCGTCGCAATAGCATCGACCGAAGAGCGGACCATGTGGCAGCACTTACGGCGATGCTAGGGCAGCGGAACACAGAAACGTGTAGCAACGAGGTCGATGGCCGTCAGCGACATGGAAAGCTCGAGTTCCAGATCGTGGCAGTCGCCTCCATCGCCGTTGACTTGTCCACGCAGCATCAGCGATCACATGAGTATGCGTTCTACGCCCTACCAGTGGACAAGCATGCTCTCGGTCGTGACTTTTTTCCGCGCGTGTGGATGGCGCACGCTGATACATGCTGACCCACTCCAGCGCGATATCCGAGAGGCTGAACGACTGGTCGCGGATTGCTGTGCGCTTGTAGCCGAATGGCGCGACAAGTTGTGGACGGTCATCGGTAGCAAGGCGAACATCCAACCGAGCACACTAATCAAGCGCGACGCGCTATTACCGTTGGCGTCAGTTGCATCAACGCTCGAGTATTACGAATGTTTGTGTGACGCTCTCGTGGCGCTTGATCAGCAAGAGCGACGTCTCGCACTGAACTGTGAGCAGTTGGAACAGAAGAAAGCAGCTTTCGACCATGTGCTTGCCGGATACAGTGCAGCAGGGATGCGAGTGGCGAGCCTCGGGCGCTGTATCTCCGTCTTGCCCACGCTGCTACCGGCTCCGACCTCGATGCTGTACAAGAGGAGCCACCAGTGGCTTGAGTACCGTGTGATCGAAGAGCTCGCAACGGCAGCACCAGCCGATTGTATCGGTACTGTGGACCCGTCCGGGAGATTCCCTGAAGGTCGAGACAACGCCAGCGATGTGAAAACTGCGAAGGCTGAGGCTGATGCCGCAGTTGTCGTCCAGCGCATCGTCACAGGTGTCGGTGAGGATTTGACTTCACAGTCGCACCGCCAACTGCTTACGTTCTTGGAGGCCGTCGAGAGCGCTGCCACGCTCGCCACTTCGAGTGACGATGCTGCAACGAGCATTGTCGAGCGCCACAATCAAGAGGATAAGCCACTGGACGCGTTGTTCCTTTGGCGGGCGCTATCGTGGCTGAGCAGCAGCAATCTCGCGTTGGCAGCTTCGTCTATTAAGCAGCAGCCCGCACAACTTCCACGCCAGTCGTCCGAATCGGCGACTAGCCAGAGCGCCAATTCACTCGTCGACCGGCTCCGCCGCAAGGTGCGACTCGGCGCGTTGCTCATGGACTGCTTCTCGGGCAATCCTCGCAGAACTCAGCCCCACAAGGGTTCGCAACAACACCAACATGGGCGCGGACAACCGGTGCCGAATGCGGTGAAAGCGTTGCCTTCAGCTCTGGTAAGCAACTCTTCATCGTCGTCGTCGCTGATGCTATCTCAGGATGCTCGGCAACGGCGCCGTCCTTTTCCAGGAAGCGCTGTTGGTTCGAGCTTTCTTGCTTTGGATGCAGCTGCTGATACCAGCCAAAAGGACGCGGCTGGCGAGCTAGAAGGCGTGTTGACGGCGCTGTTCACAGTCGTAGAAGACTTCTGGCTCGACTGGAAGGCCGCCAAGCTGGAGCGTCGGCGTGATGTCGAGCGACTTCTCGCTGCACATGGCATTCGGCGAGCTCGTCGCGCATCATTACGACACTTGGAGATAACGGCGGTGGCGGCGGTGGCCGCAGCCGCAGTCTCCGCATCACCAGGGACTTCGGCTGTTTCCGATACGTCGGTGAGCTGCAGCAACATCGTGCGCGTGAAGAGTCTAGCAGAGGTGCTAGCGGAGTTCAACTTGTACGGTCATCATACACCGACTGCTGAGAACGATCGCGGTGGAGGCGGCGGCCGTGACTCGATCGCAGGCGCACTTGCCAAACTGCTCCTCTCGTACGTCTTCTTCCCAAACGTACTGGCTGAGGCTGCAGCGGACTGGTGTGAACTTGTCATGGCTTCGCGTCGCCCTCCCCGCCACCATCGACAGTCTATCAGTGTCAATAGCCAGGTGGCCATCGTCCCCGGCAAAGACCAAGGTGCCGAAACGTCGAAAGCCATGGAGCGGGAAAGTTCTGCGCGGCTGCTCGACTTTGGAATGCCTAATCCTGCCTTGGTGGCCCTCGTCGCTGACATTTCTCCCAGTCCCTGCCGGCCGTCGGTGCCGGGAAAAGCGGGTAAATCGCCCCTGGTTTTCCTGCCCAAGTGCCTGCTTGTGTATTCGCCATCCACCGACAAATCAGCCCAGCGACGCGCGGAAAAGTGTCTGGAATCCATGCCTACCAGTCCGCAAGCCCTGCACATCCTGACGTGGTGGCGGTCGAGTAACCAGACGCCAGCAACCTACGACGATGGCGCTACCTCACGCTACTACTACGACCAACTTGTCGCGCTCGTGACCTCGGCATCAACACCAGCAGCATCGGGATCCAAGCAGGGGCGGCGCTTCTTCGCTGCTAGCTTGCTGGACCCCACGCACTTCGACGCGGCAGTAGCGATGATATCGCGAGTTGTCAACGACCACGCGCTGTTAGCAGTACCGGAGTGGGTCGCGGTCTGCTCGTTGAACGTGGCTGCGCGAATCACGAGCAGCAAACTCACGCTGCTTCCTCGCGTATTCGTGAACGCGACAGACGCAACCGCCGAGTCTGCTACGGTGACATCAGCCGACGCGAGACGGCCTAGTTTATCAGCCTCGACCGTGCCACCCGGTACATCGATCGATGGGCTCGACGCAGAGGCGATAGCGGAACACTTGGGCTGGCTGCAGAGCGGACTGACCGCCCACGATGAAGGCGAGCGCGAACTTGTGCGAGTGGCTCTAATGCGCTGCCTCTTGCCTCAAAGTTGGTATCAATTCGATGAGGAAGACGATGACGAAGACCATCGACAGCCTCATGCTCAAGACCCGGTTGGGGACTTGGAAGCAACATCAGAACAACCGGCACCGAAGTCTTCGCTTGCGACGTCGCCCGCAGCGTTGTCGTCTGATCTGACGGCGGATATTGCGGTCGCTCGCCACTCCATTTTGTTCATGGTGCGTGAGAGCGGTCGCATAGCAGCTATCAACGCATCCTCGCCGACTCAAGCTGCACGCGATCACGTTCTTCAACGCGTCGAGGTCCTGTTTGACCACCTCAGACAAACTGCAGACGCGCTGAACGCGGCCGTGCTGGCGTCTTCTGCATCACCGCCTTCATTTGAACCACTGATGTTTCCGCGGCGTTCGTTACAGCGCGAGGTGGAGACGCAGAACGCGTTCTTCCGCACGCTTGACGCGCATCTGCGAACGCTCCTCTCGCCGTCTTCGCCTCGTTATGATCCGACCCACTCGACAGCTGTCGCGTGCCTTTCGCGTGGGTTTGTTCCTCTAACGTGGGTCGCATCAGCTCTTGACCGCGCGTGGAAACCAACCCAAAGCTCTAGTTCATTGCCTTGTTGGCCACTGGCGCAGGTGGCAGTCGCACAACTCGCACTGTTGCTAGCGTACCGCTTCGCACTGCTCGCGGACTGGCTGTCGTCTGGGAATCGTCGGCAACTGACCCGCACGCTGGACCTTGCGGGTGTTCACGATGCTCGTGGCTTACTGCGCGACTTTAAGCGGCACTTCGCCAAGCACTCGGGCGTGTTGATGCGTGATGTGACGCTCGCGTTGGTCCAGGACGAAGGCGATGATGATGATGATGACGGTTCTAATCTCGAAGAGGACGGTCAGTCAGGCCTGGGTGCCGCGATTAGGCGCCGTCGAAGCGATAGCAACGTCATGGTCGTCGGACTTCGCGTGGAAGGCGTCGTGCTGCTGGAGCTGGAGCGGTTGAGTCCGGGAAACGAGACGATGGAGGCCTCCACGGGCGCGGTGGTCGCGTTCCACTCACTGCCTCCATGTCGTCTTGTGTGTCGACTGAATTTGGACGGCGTGAGCAGCCTTAGCGGCAGTAGCGGCGTTCGTGACGACCAAAAAACCGTGGAGAAATCGACAAGGAGCGGGGCTAAAAGCCGCCGCGTACCGCTCGTGGTGCTCGCGTCGCTCTCCTCGTTTCACTCGCAATCGAAACCCCACCCGTGGGCAGCATCAGCACCAAGTGACGAGCGAATCGACTGGGTTGACCTCGAATTAGAGCCCAGTGCTGTCGGCATCTCGCTTCAGCAGCAACGACATCAGAGTTTCGATCAAGACGAGCTCACTGACGACCGAGACAGCGACGGAATCAGCTTTGCGCTCGGTGTACCGCTCTTTGCCACCGACGACGACGCCTCCAGCGCCTCATAAGACATTACTAGTGAGAAAATCCCTGCCTCTAGTTCAGCGTAACAAACTTCTAACCACATTGACGTGTGTATGAAAGCGTTCTTTACCACCCTGCACACCCTACAAGAAGTATGTTCATCAGCTCGAGTCCTCGTCGCTCGGGTCGAACTCGGGGTCCTGATAGCCACTGCCACCTCCTGTTGCGCTTCCGTCCCTCCCACCACCGCCGCCAAACCGCCGTGTGGCCTGCCGCGCCTTGGCTTGCAGCAACGTGTGTCCGACCACGCCAATCCGCAGCTCGAACTGCTTGATCTCGGCCGCCAGCGACTTGAGCGCCTCCTTGATGCGCACAAGCGGCGACGTGTCCGTCATCTTGGCGCCGCGCGTGTCCAGCTCGGCCTTGGCCGCGCGCAGCTGCTCGCCCAACGCCGCGAGCTCGCGTGTCATGGCGTCCACACGGTCTCCGCCTTCCTTGCTGCGCTCGGCCGCGCGGTTCAGCTGTTCGCGCAGCTCGCGGCACTCGAGCCGCCGGTTCTCGAAGAACTGGTTGGACAGCTTGTCCTCTCCGCTCGCGAGTCGCGCCGACGCCTGCGCGAGCTGAGTGTTGATGGTGCGCAGCTGCGTCGTCGCCGTGGGACGCAGCGCCCCCACCACGTCCGCGTGCGTCCGCGTGCGCTCCAAGTGGCTGTGCCACTCCTTGGTGGTCATGGGACCGCTGCCGTCCACGATCGCAGAGGCGGCGGACGGTTTGGACGACGAAGACGCGAGGCCGGCCGTGCGCGCTCGCAGCTTCGGACCCACGCGCTCGAGCTCCGTGCGCCACAGCAGCGGGTCCACCTCGCTCAGGATCATCTGATTCGTGGACGCCTCGAGCGGGTCCTCCCCCGCCGCCTTCTTGCCCAGTTGGACCACATCGCTGTACATGAGTTCGTCCCCGTCATCGTCGGCGGCGGCATGAGCGCGCGGTCCGTCCTCCTCCGCGTCCGCGTCCACGACTTCAGCGTCGTCGTCCACCTCCGCCTCGTCCGCGAAGTCTTCCTTGGGGTACGCCGGCCGCGGCCAGGCCACGACGCCCTTGGCCGCCAGCGCACGGTCCGCTAGGAAGTCTAGCGCAGCGCAACAGGCCTCGCCCGCGCCAGTCCGAAGCCGCGCGGCGGGAAAGTCGAGCGGGAAGCCCAGCGCCTTGAGAGCCAGGATGAGCTTGTTGACGCTCGTGCCCGGGTCGTCGTACTTGTCCACCGACAGCTCGTGGCCGCTCAGGCGCAGCAGGAAGCCCGCTAGGTCCAGGAACGACTTGAACTGCGCGCTATGGGGACGGTTAGTCGGGTAGAGCGAGTGTGTATGGACTACCACTAATGTTTGTCGTACCCGGCGTTGTTGGTGGATGGGAAGGCGAACTGCGTCTCCGTGTAGGGCGCGAAGCTCTTCTTCTTGCCGCCGAGCTCCTTCTCGTACTCGAGCACGCGTAGCTTCTCCAGCACGTTGCCCATGAGCGTGACGCTCACATCCAATTACCACGAGACCAACAGCGAGTCAGTCCAGGTCCAGGATCGTGCAATGCAGACAAGGCGGACGCCTCAACACACGTACGTCGCGCGTCACGTCCGACTTGGGCTCGCCGCCGGCCGCCACGTCCTCGCCCTCGTCCGCCATACCTGCTGCTCCAAGTTCGCTCTGCTGTGTTGTTGCCGCTCGAGTTGAGACCGAGTCGATCGCCGGGTAGAGCGAGCGGGTAGAGCAAAGGCGAGTGACTCTTCAAGATCGCGCGAAACGACTGCTCCTTCCTTGTCCCCAACAACATCTTCCGTCTGCTCTTCCATTCGCAATCCAAGTTTTATATATATATCCGCACGCCACCGTGGCGCTCTGCTTAGTGTATACAGACTACCGACTCGCCGTCGCTAATAACCAAAACCCTCCGACACCCATCCATCCTACACTACTTGATTTTCCTAACACACTACGCTCGCTCATTCGCCCTTGACGACCTCCCCGGCGCTGCCAGCAGCGGCCGTCGGCGACGGCAGCGGCGCCATGCCCGTCGGCCACACGAACTCGCCGTTCACCAGGCCGACCAGCGGCGTGCGCGGCGTCTCGCCGCCGTCCTCGTCCGCGCCGCCGCCCGGCGTGCTGTTCCCGCCCTTGCGGAGGTACTTGCGCGCGCGCCAGACGCGGCAGTGGCTCTTCCAGCGGATCTTGACGGCGTCTTCTGTGCGTCCAGGCAGCATGGCGGCGATGACCGACCAGCGGTTGCCCAGCCGCGCCTGCGCCTCCAAGATGATGCGGTCCTCCTCGGGCGTGTACGCGCCGCGCACGATGCTCGGGTCCAGGTGGTTGTGCCACCGCTCGCGGCACTGCTTGGACGTCCGGCCAGGGATCTTGGCCGCCACCTCGCCCCAGTTCTTCTGCTCAGTCGCCACCAGTCGGCGCAGCAGCTCGTCTTCGTGCGGAGACCAGTGGCCCTTGACCAGGCCGGGCGCCAGCACCTTGGTCCATCGCTGCAGACACTGCGTGTGGTTGCGGCCGGGCACTTGCGCCGCAATGGCCTTCCAGTTCTTCTCGCGGTGGCTCTCGACCGCCTGGCGCAGCGCCTCGTCCTCGTCCTTCGTCCACCGACGCGGCGTCGCCTTGCGCGCGGCGGACGAGAGACTCGCGCCGCCAGGCGTCGTGGGCGTCGTGGGCGTCGCGCTACCCGTCGGCGCATTGGCGTTGTCCAGCTGCACCTGGAACGTCCGGCCGTTCGGCAGGTGGAACGTGGCCGTGGGCGTGCCCGCAGGGATCGAGCCCGTCGTCGTCGCCACGTTGCTGGGCGTCGTCGTCGTGATGGCCGTGTGGACCGCCGAGCTCAAGTGCTTCGACGTGAGGCTCTTGCGCTTCTGATGGACCGGCGACTGGCGGTTGTTGATGCTGTTGGCCGTCGCATTGGCGTTGGCAGCAGCCGGGTTGCCGCCGTTCGGGGCGAATGGACGGTAGAAGACGGGGGTGAGCGACGTGGGCGAGCCCTCCGGCACGACGCGGGGGGCGGCAGCAAACTCCATCGACCGGATCGCGAGCGTCGATGCCTGTTCACTGTTAATGGTCTGCCGTGTTGCCTCTGCTTGCTGCAGGTGCTGGTGTTGGTACTCGCCGCCAGGCATCGGAGCGTAGTGGAACGTGTTGGTCGGCGCGGCGTTTGGGCCATTGGCCGTCGATGGGGACGAGAGCGGAGCGAGTGACACGCGGCGGGAAAAGAGACTCGGAAGCGCGGACGCGCCGGGTGTGGCGACTGGCGTGCCGACCGGCCGCGAGGACAGCCCGCCCGAGGGCGAGAAGAGCTCCGGCGCATGGAAGAGCGACGGCGGCGGCGCCGTGATCGTCAGCGGCGAGGGGGCCGCGCTGGACGGGAACGACGCGAACGAAAGCCCCGCGCTGGTGCTTGTACCCGTCATCATGGTGCTGCTCATACTGGCAGAAGACGACGCCGCCATGGGCATGCTGCCGTTGACGATCTCCATTGGGGTCGACGTGGAGCCGGAAGAAGACATGCGGCGCAGACCCGTCAGCGCCTCGGCCGCCGCCTCCTCGTGCTCGGACGCGCGGTTCTCGCCCACGTCTTCTTCTTCTTCTTCTCCCTGCTTCTCTGTTTCTTGGGGCGTCGTGGCGCCTTGGTTCTGCTGGTTGGAAGGCGCCTTGTCCGCAGGGATGTCGTCCAGCAACGACTGCACCGCGCGCTGCAGCGTCGACAGCACCGCGAGCGACGAGCCGTCCACTTTAGTCCCACTCGCCGCGCTCGGCCCGTCCGTCACCAGCGCGCGCAGCTTGTCGGCGGCCGCGCGCGCGTCCTGCTGCGAGAGCGCCGCGCGCAGATCCACGGCGCCCGCGTACTGGCGCTGCATCTCCTCCAGCCACTCGCTCGTGGCGCCCGCCAGCGCGCCGCTCGACAGCGCGTACTGGATCAGCATCTGCCCTACGTCCAGCGCCAGCGCTGCTCCATGTCAGATAAGAAACCACAAGATCGCGTTAGCTAACAGCCGCTCGGCATGGGGGGAAGGAATAAGAAGACGGACGGACGCACCCATGTGGAAGGTGGTCGCGGTCGCGCGGTGCGTCTCGCGCACGTGGGTCAACAGGTGGTCGAGCGTGGACGCGGCGAAGCTGCAGAGCGAGCAGCGGGACGCCGGGCGCGGCGGCAGCTCGGGCGCCGTCTTGCGCTTCTTGGAGGCGCGCGCCACGTCGGCCGCGGGCGGCGATAACGACGACGACGGCGCCATGACCTGCCCTCTCTTTCTTATCTACCGGCGGGCGCTGGTAGTTCGCGTCGGTATCGGCGCCCTACTTGTGAACTACGGTAATGGGCGAGCCAACGGACGGTTCCGACTCGTCTCGAGGAGGAATTTTGAACTGAAATCCTCCTTCCTTCCTTCCTTCTCCCTACCTGCGCCCCACCCCACTCACGGTTGCTGCCCACCACTGCCCTTCTCTATGCGAGAAAGTAAATAAGTGGAAGTTGGTAGCCAAGTACCGTAGATCCCGAGGGTATACTGGGCGCAAGAGAATCCTCCGACTTTTCCCCCCCCGATCTCCTCAAGTGCGGCGGATCGGAAAAAAAGGAGGTTGCGCGAGGGTAGGGGAAGGCAGCTGTGCGCTCAGTCGCAGGGTAGAAGGCGAGAAAACCGTCCCACTGTGGCGCGTAAAAAGTCAGCAATAGTGAACCCAAGTGGATCAAGCGGTGGCCCAAGAAGGCGGATGTCGTCCAGCGGGCCAAATTACTTTAGCCTTATTTTAGGGTACTGTACACTGTGGTAGGCGGCTTTTTGTCACAAAACCGACTGGGATGATGCAATCGCCGGGTCGCTCGAGCGTCGCACGCCCCATAGTGGGGGGAATAGAATAAGACGTTGCTGCGCGCGTGTCTTCTGTAGTTTGCTTTGCATTATGAACGTGTTGTCCGGGTGCTGCGAAACTACCTACAGGTGTCCGCCCCCACGCTCTCTCCCCCTTCTGAGAGCGCGCGGTGGCCAGTCCGTTTCGCGGCTCGGTTCCATAATCGACGAACTGACCCGGCGTGTGGTTTTCCAACCACCAGCGCTGGGTTTACGATACTGTACAGTACTGTATTGCTGTCTGGCGGCGTCTCCTCACAGTTCGAAAAGCGCTTGCGACGGCGCATCCTTGCCTGTGCATTTTTCAGATCTACCGACTACATCGGTACTGTACTGTACGTTTTGGGGTATTCGGTCCAACCTTCGAATCTCGCATACAAACCTCCACATCTTTTCTCGCCGAGAGGCAGCGTCCGGATCTGGTCTCACGTGCGGATCCGGGCCGGGACGCTCACTCGCTCGATCCGAGCGGGGTTCACTTGTTTTCAGTATGCCCAGTCGAGCTCAACAAGATGCGCACGAAGATTTGCTGTCATTTCTTTTGGGAGAGCGGACGGAGCCCGCCGCCGCCAACGTCCCACGGGGCCGCCACTTGAACCGCGAAAAATGAGGGAGCCCTGGTTCTTTTCTGCGCGACTCAGGTCGCAAAACATGGATTCATTTTTTTAAAAATATGTGCGTTTCAGCCAATCACCGCGGGCGATTCGGAAAACGCGGACGCGAGGGGCACCTGCTCTCTCGCTGACTTCCTGACACCCTGACACGCGGTCCCCAACCGGTCAGACCAGCGTCACGCCTCTTTGTAGGGTGGACGGACGACCGGACATGCAGACGGCGGCCAGGTGCGGTTGTGTACGTAATGTACTGTACGTGCAGTGCAGATTGGGTGCCATCCGTCCCCACAGCGTTGGGGTGGGAGCGACGCCGAATACAGACTCAGATCTACAATCCGCCAATCATATCACCAGTGAATCAGGTGACCAACCCTCTCAAATGTGATACATCCAATTGCACCGGGTCTTCAACGACGGTATCCACTGATTTAGAAGGGGACAAATAAGTACCTGATAATAGGGCATGGTGCCGCCGACGATGGACGACGGACGGAGACGACGGACGACGGACGACGGACGTAGACGACGGCAGACACGTTCGTTTACACCGATGGAACCGCCCGGTCGTGTCGGCCGGTCGGTTCGAGTTGGCGGGTCAACACGTTGCATCCCTGTCTGAGTGTCCGATACATTGCAGGTCTGGCGTATGAGTGGCTGAAGCGGGCGTTCTATTGCAAGTTGCTATTAGCAACACAGCCACCCGTTTGCGGCGGTGAAGGTCGTAAGCTAGTACAGAGCGTTATCGTCGCGGTTTATAGCTACGAGCAAGTATGAGGCGATTGTTTCCAGATCATGCACGATTTATTGTCTGGTTTATAGACACACTCCAGTTGTTGCTCTCCAACTAAAACACTACTGTGATATCAAACGTCTACTCGTGGACGGCCGTGTAGTTGTAGTACAGCGTGTTCTCGTACTCCGACGAGCAGTACGGGAACGAGATGTCGCTGTCCGTCGGCGCGAAAAGCGACTTGCCCGTCGTGTATGTCACGTAGCAGCCGAGGCAGGTGCAAATGACGACCACGAGGATGCCCGGGATCTTCTCGTACAGAGGCACCTTGTTCCACGCCTTTTTGTAGTAGAAGATGATGGGCAGCACGATCGAGTTGGCCGTGTTGCACGACGCGCCAATGAAGTCGCTGAAGTCGCTGAAGTGGTCCTTCGCCAGCACCGCGAGGATGACCAAGATGACAATGATCGCGAAACGAAGGATGACGTACTTGAGCGCGTTGACACCGCGGTACTCGGCGGCCTCCTTCTCCGCATCGGTGATGTCCACGGCAGTGTCGGCCATCGACACCACCGAAAACTTGGAAGTGCGGCTCTCCTTCTCCGCGACAAGCTGCGCAGGCGTCGACGCGTCAATGTAGCTGATGGCGTTCTCGATGTCCTCTACCGGCTTCTTGTGCATTCCAAGAAGCAGACGCTCCGAGATGTAGAAGGCCGGATTGATAATGACAGCGAAGCCAATCGTGATGTGGAGCTGCATGAACAGGAACGCAAGTACGACGGCGCCCCAGCTCGGCGCGAAGCCAAGCGCCGACAGACCGGTGGTTTGGTCAGGGTAAATGGTGTACAGCAGGTTACCGGAGATCTGGCAGCCGACCGCAGAGTAACCGAGACCAGCGAGGGTCAGGAAGAGGCACGAGATTAGGGTCAGCACAGCGAGCACAACGCCCGGCATGCGCGTCGGGACGCTGTGCTGGCGAGTGACGTCCGGGATAATGATACCGGCACCGTAGGCGAGCGCCAGGTTGCCGAACGCACCGGCCACCTGCTCGAACCCGAGGTCCGGGAACGGAACCGCCGGATGGCCACGCATACCGTAGAGCACGACCGAGACGCCGATCACATCGGCAATGACGGTGCCCGCACAGCCAGCGAAGGCCGCGCCAGCTCCTTCCTTGAGAGTCGGGATGAGGCACACGGGAAGAACCATCAGCGCCATGAGGATGATCCACACCTGCTGGCTGAAGGCGCCAGGGAAGAGGTCGTCGAGCAGTGTGCCGCCGAGCACCAGGAACACGCACGGAAGAAGGAGGCACGTGCACATCTGAGCGATCACAGTGAGCCACCGACCAGCAGTGCCCATGCACCACTCGCCCATGTCGCCGTACGTCTTGACGCTCTTGGGAGCCATCAGCATGACCTTGGCAATGCACCAGCCGGCATACACGTTGGCGAAGGCCATGAAGACGAGCGCGAGCGTCGCGATCACAGGCCCGGCGCG
>JAADYG010000275.1:0-38627 GCA_023338115.1 Phytopythium boreale
GTGAACGCCGGTGTGGCTCGCACGTTCGACAACCAGTTCACGTTTCTGCGCGTGTTCAACTCTGGCCACATGGTGCCTCAGGACCAGCCTGCGGTGGCGCTGGACATGATCAACAAGTTCCTCAAGAACGAGAAGCTCTAAGCACACGCTGGAGCACGTTGCCTGGATACGATTCTAAATGGCGGAAAACCACTTGCTATCATGAAAACATGGCCGATCGTGTGCTTTGGTCGCTACAATACTGTACCCCTGCTCTTTCTTGTGCGTTCGGCTCTGCGCCGTGAGCATTTCGCAAAGAGTGCATCACAGTTCCGACCGCAGTCGAGCTGGAAGTTGCCCGTAGCCACTGGCGATTGGCAATCGCGATCGGCGTGCAGTCAACCGTCGACGTGAGGCGGGAGTGGACCCCCGTGTGCAAGAACGAGACTGAATGCTGGGCGGAATGTTGGCCCGCTTACAAACATTTGCGAAGCAATCGGGCAGATCATGGCAGAGCGCTCCAGCTTCCACTCTTGGATTTGCCGGATACCCCCAGCGCAGCCATGGCGACTGAGACGACGCCGCTGCGACTGTCAAGCGCTGAGGACTCGCGCGTGGTACCAGACCGACCCGTTGGGCGACGACATGCTCGCTGGGTACTTCTTGGCGTGACGGCCGGTGTGGTGCTGGTGCTCGCAGTGGTGACACTTGCCTGGCACAATAATGCATCCACCGCTGCTGCTCAGCTGGCCAAACCGGCAGAAGCGAGCGAGCGCTTCTGCGGACTGACGACGCAGGACTCGGGCTACGTGCAGCTCCCCAACAAGAAGGACAGCAAGTACTTTTACTGGTACTTTGAGTCACGCCACACTCCGGAGACGGCGCCGCTGGTTCTTTGGATGACTGGTGGGCCCGGAGGGTCGAGTATGTATGCGTTGTTGACCGAGAACGGACCGTGCACCGTTAATCCGGACCTGTCGACAACGCTGAACCCGTACTCCTGGACGAATGAGGCGAACGTGCTCTGGGTGGACCAGCCGACGAACGTCGGGTTCTCGTACAGCTCCAAGCCGGTCGCGGACGTCGACACCACGTCGGACGACGTGGGCGTCAATATGTACTGGTTCCTGCAGGGGTTTATCGACAAGCACCCGGAGCTGCGCGGCCGGCCATTCTTCATCGCCGGCGAGAGCTACGGAGGGCACTACGTGCCGGCTGTCGCGCATTTCCTGTGGCGAAGGAACCAACTCGAGCGAGACGCGAGCAAGCGCATCGACCTCCAGGGCATCTCGATCGGCAACGGCGAGACGAACCCGGCGATCCAGGCCCCGCACTTCATTGACATGGCGGAGAACGCGTACAACATCACGTTCTTGAATGCGAGCGCGCTTGCGACCGCTAAGCTTGCAGCGGTGGAGTGCGGCGTCAAGATGACCGAGTGCCAGGCTAACGCGTCCGTGTGCATGGCCGCCCAGGAGTATTGCGCCGTCAACGTGCAGATGCTGTTCGACGCGGCCAAGCGCAACCCGTACGACATCCGCGAAGCGTGCAACAACGAAGACGTACTCCAGTGCCTTCACACAGACACGGTCGCTCGTTATCTGGACGCGCCGAACCTTCGCGCGGCGTTGAATGTCGATGAGCGAGTTGGTCCCTGGCAGATGTGCAACTTCGACGTCAACGCCGCCTTCGAGACGAGCTTGGACATGGTCGCATCGTTCAGTGCGCACGTTGCTGATCTGCTCGACGCCGGTATTCGAGTGCTCATTTACGCCGGAGACGCTGATCTCGAGTGCAACTGGTCGGGCAACTTGGCGTGGATGAGGGCGCTCGAATGGGAGGGCGCGAGCGCGTTCAACGCAGCCAACCCGCGCGCTCTGACTGGTGGGAGCAGCGGTGGCGAAGGCGCGGACAGCACCAGCGCGGGCGAAGTGATCGACGCCGGATCGTTCACGTTCGTGCGCGTCTTCAACGCCGGACACATGGTGCCCGCGGATCAACCCGCCGTCGCGCTCAACCTGTTCAGCAAGTTTCTCAAGAACGAGCACATATAGCAATCTAGTTGGCGCGTGCAAATTGGCACAGGTAGACAGCTTATCGGTGATGGAAGCCCATAACGAGAGGTGAGGCTCGTCCGCTACGTTCTTGTCGCGTTGGTTTGTAGCGTTGGTTGCTGATCATTTTCAAAACAGCATGCGCTTGAAACTGGGCAATCGCAAGGATACACCCGCGACTCGCTGATGCACTGCTGTCGCGCTACAATGCATGGCCACCGTGTGGAGACGGACACCCTTGAACGGATTGAAGTCCAGCAGCAACATTAGCAGAGAGTGTTGGTGTATCGCATTCACTCTTGGTAGTCAGCTGTGGGCTTACCATCATTCTTGCGTGTCAACAGCTCCACTTCGCTCCATCTCCCTCCCTGGCGATTCCCATCATGGGATTCCCATGTGAGAATCATTCCCAGATTCGCTTCGAGTCGCGCAGTGCAGCACCCGCCGTCGACGATGGCGCCCTCGGAGAAGTCGACGCTGCTGCCCACTGCGCGCGACCGCGACCACGAAGGCGGCGACTCCTGGAAGCGCGCCAGGAAGACGCTGGTCGCCGTCGCCGTCGTCGGAGTCGGCATCCTCGCCGTGGCGCTGGCCTGGTGGGCGATTGCAAGCAGTAAGGCGTCACCCTCCTCGCCTGTGTCCGCGACCACCGACGAGTACATTTGCGGCAACACCCCGAACGAAGCCGGCTACATCAAGCTCGCCAACAAGAAGGACGACCACTACTTCTACTGGTTCTTTGAGGCGCAGAACGACCCCGAGACAGCGCCACTCGTGATCTGGCTCACTGGCGGCCCCGGAGGCTCCAGCATGCTCGCTCTCTTTCTCGAAAACGGCCCGTGCCGCATCCAGCCCGACCTGTCGACCAAGGTCCACCCGTACGCGTGGACCAACAACGCCAACATGATCTGGCTGGACCAGCCCACGACGGTCGGCTTCTCGTACGGCGCGGCCGAAGACGAGGACTTCGACGAGAGCGACGCCGGCGAGAACCTGTACTGGTTCCTTCAGGGCTTCCTGGAGAAGCACCCCGAGTTTGGCGGCCGCGAGTTCTTCCTGACGGGCGAGAGCTATGGCGGGCACTACGTTCCTGGCGCGGCGCACTACATTTGGCAGCAGAGCCGACTGGGCAACCCGTCGCCGGGCGCTCGCGCCATTAACCTGCAGGGTATCGCGATCGGCAACGGCTGGACAGACCCGGTGGTCCAGTACAAGCACCAGGGGGACATCCTGGACAACGAGTACAACGTGACGCTGCTGACGGAGCAACAGGTCGAGCAGTTCGAGAAGGACATGCCCACCTGCATCGAGATGACGACGGCGTGCCAAGAGCGCTTTGCTGCGCGCGACGCGAACCGGACGGGTATTTGCAACGACGCGCAAGCCTTCTGCTACGACAAGATCGTCGGCCCGTTCCGAGAGTTCAACACGGGCCGCAACCCGTACGACATTCGCGAGAAGTGCGACTGGGTCGACTTTGGCTTTTGCGGCGGCGTTCCGTCGCTCGAGGCGTTCCTCAACCAGACCAAGGTGCTCGAGTACGTTCACGCCGCCGGCCCGTGGGTCGCTGGAAGTGACACCGTCGGCTACGACTTTATGGTCTGGGGCGATTACTCGAGCGCCGTGGACGACTACGTGAAGGACTTGCTGGACGGCGGGATCCGTGTGCTCCTGTACGTGGGCGACGCCGACACCATGTGCAACTGGGGCGGCAACAAGGCCTGGATCGACGCGCTGCCCTGGAGCGGCAAGGACGCCTTCAACGCTGCTGAGGAGCGCGCGTTCCTGTCTCGCGACCCACTCGACACCGCCGCCCCTGTGGTGGAAGCGGGAACGGCGCGGTCGTTCGAGAACCTGGCGCTCGTCCGCATCTACAACGCCGGGCACATGGTGCCGACGCACCAGCCGGCCGTGTCGCTCGACTTGATCAACCGGTTTTTCAGGAACGAGGCGATTTGAAGCGGGTAAGTGGTCACTGAGCTGGCGAAGATGACGTTGAAGTGGGACGAAGATCGCTTAAATGCATTGTGTAGTGGTCGTCTTCATACCAAGAGAGCATGCATTTCAAGTAGAGAGTAAGCAGTCATTACAGTGTTCAGTACAGTGCCGGTATTGTCGCGCACCCAGACAGTGAAGCCTTCAACCATCACACCTTTGAGCAAGTCCTTCCACTCATCATCACCTGATGCTTTCGCTCGCTTCCTTGCGCTCGACGAATGATGTCACATCATCCGTGGACACCCATCCGAGAGGGCGAAGACAGGGCAATGGTTCACTTCGAATGCAAGAACCAAGGCGGGTGGGAAAGCCTGCAGCGCACTTTACGACTTGCCGAGGAGCGACCATGACGGCGACCGAGCAGCTCCCGCTGGTGTCGAGCGTAGCGCCCCCGACGTCCGCGTCCGGTAGCAAAAGAGTCGCAATCGCGTGCGGAGCAGTCGTCGGCATCGCCACCGCCCTGTTCGCGTTCACCTCTGGGCTGCAAGGTGGTCCTTTGTCTACCACTTCGGACTCTGTGTCCGCCGGCACCGACCCGCATCGATGCGGCCACACAGCGTTCTCGGCTGGCCACATCACACTGGCCAACAAGAAGGACGACCACTACTTTTACTGGTTCGCCGAGTCCAGGGGCAGTCCGGAGACCGATCCGCTCGTGCTGTGGCTCACCGGTGGCCCCGGCGCCTCCAGCATGATCGCGCTGTTTACGGAGAACGGGCCGTGCTCCATCAACTCGGACCTGACAACGCACTACAACCCGTACGCGTGGAACAGCAACGCCAACATGACCTAGCTGGATCAACCCACAGGCGTCGGGTTCTCGCACGGCGCGTCGGCGGACCAGGACTTCAACGAGACGGACGTCGGCGCCAACGTCTACTGGTTCCTGCAGGGCTTTATCGAAAAGTTCCCGCAGTTCGACGGCCGCGACTTCTTCGTCACGGGCGAGAGCTACGGTGGGCACTACGTCCCGGGCGCGTCGCACTACGTTTGGCAGATGAACAAGCTCGGCGACCAGCAGCCGGGCAAATTTCGCATCAACCTCAAGGGCCCGGCCATCGGCAACGGCCTGACGAACCCGATCATTCAGGTCGGTTCCCTTCGTTCTTGCATGATAGGATGTTAGCTAACTCTGGTGCTGCCGTCTTTTAGTATGCCTACAACCACGAGATAGCCAACAATGCCTACGACGTCCCGCTGCTGATGCCCAAGGAAGCCGACAAGATGAAGGCAGACAGCGCCGAGTGCATCGAGCTGACGCGGTAGTGCCAGGCGGCGTCTGCGTTCGGCGAGACGTGCTCGGACGCGCAGCTCTGCTGGGACGAGAAGCTGATCGAGCCGTTCAGCCGCGCGAACCGCAACAACTACGACATCCGCCGCCCGTGCAACTTCTCCGAGATCGCCGACATGTGCTACGATATGTCGCACGTCGCGGCGTACCTGGACCTGGACGAGGTGCGCGAGATGATCCACACGAGCAAGAGGAGGTGCCGTCGTGGGTCGAGAGCTCGGGCATCGTCGGGCGCACGTTCATCGTCGTCGACTGGTCGCTCTCGTACCACAAATACGTCGCTGACATGCTCAAAGACGGCTTGCGCGTGCTCGTGTACGCCGGCGACGCCGACTACATGTGCAACTGGATCGGCAACCGCGCGTGGACCCTGGCGCTCGATTGGTGCGGCAAGGACGGCTTCAACGCGGTCAAGGAGCGCCCATTCGTCACCAAGGACAAGCTCGTCCCGTACTCGACCGAAGTGGACGCTGGACAGCTGCGCGCGTTCGAGAACTTCGCCTTCCTGCGCGTGTTCAACGCCGGGCACATGGTGCCCATGGACCAACCGGCTGTCGCGCTCGAGCTGCTCACCAAGTTCCTCAGCGGGGCGCCCTACTGATACTGTAGGCCGAAAAAGGTACATAATGCACGTTGCGTCGTCTGCCGGGTACAGTAGTCAATCGCCCGAGTCCGTTGACTGTGAGCACTGTCATCCGTGCAACGATGACGCAGGGCCCCACGTTGCACGAAAATGAACCCATTGACCATCACTCCGATCATGTTGGCTCATCAGTTGCTGTTTGACCGTCATTCTTGCTAGTCAAAGCGTGCCAGAACGACCACCATTCCTTGCCAAGCAACGGCGAACACTCATCTCGTCCAACAGGTCGGACACTTCCCTGGACCAGATCGCAGTCATCACTCGGCAATCCCCACTGCAAGACTCGCATCTACTTTGCGTAGCGTGATACAAAGCCTGAGAGACTGACGATGGCCGGGAACGAGCAGACGCCGCTGCTCGCGCCGGGCGGCGGGCTGCTGGCGTCGGTGCGCGCGCGCCGCGCTTTCATCGCCAAGTTCGCGGTCGCCACGGCGCTTTTCGCGCTCGCGGTATGGGCCGCGGGAGATGCGTACACCAAGAAGCGCAGGGGCGCCGCGACGCCGCCGCCGTACGTGTGCGGCAACGCGGCCAAGAGCCACTCGGGGCACATCAAGCTCGCCAACAAGCAGGACGACCACTACTTCTACTGGTTCTTCGAGGCCGAGCAGGACACGGGCAAGGAGCCGCTGGTGCTGTGGCTCACGGGCGGCCCGGGTTCGTCCAGCCTGTTCGCACTGCTGACGGAGAACGGGCCGTGCACCATCAATGCCGACCTGTCGACCACGACCAACGCGTACGCGTGGAACCGCAACGCCAACTACATTTGGCTCGAGCAGCCCACGGGCGTGGGCTTCTCGTTCGGCGCCCCCGCCGACGAGGACCACGACGAGACGGACGTCGGCGCCAACATTTACTGGTTTCTGCAGAGCTTCCTCAAGAAGTTCCCACAGTTCGAGGGCCGCGAGTTCTACGTCACGGGCGAGAGCTACGGCGGGCACTACGTCCCGGGCGCGGGCCACTACATCTGGCAGCAGACCAAGCAGCAGCGCGAGAACCCGAGCGGCGCCGCCGACACGTCCATCATCAACATCAAGGGCGTCGCGATCGGCAATGGGCTCACGAACCCCGTCATCCAGGTACAGTATCGTCTCGGTCGTTTGTTGGTGTGTGCTCAACTCAGGTGCTAATGGTGCTCATGTTGCGCTTCGCCTCATGTCGTTGTCCCGACCACTGTAGTACGCGTACAACCAAGACATGGTCAAAAACCAGTACAATGTGGCGCTGCTGACCCCGCAGCAGACGCAGCAAATGAAGAAGGACAGCGCCGAGTGCATTGAGCTGACCGAGCAGTGCGAGGCGACGCCCTCGAACGGCACACTGTGTGTGACCGCCCAGGACTGCTGGGCTGAGAAGCTCATTGGGCCGTTCTTCGCCGCAAACCGCGACAACTACGACATCCGCCGCGAGTGCAACCACAGCGACCCGACGGCGTGCGACGACACCAAGTACGTGCGCAAGTACCTCAACCTGCCCGAGGTGCGCGCGTACCTCAACGTGGACCCGCGCGTGAAGGAGTGGCTGGAGGACAGCGCCGAGGTGTATTCGGTCTTCTCAGGCCGCGACTGGTCCATGTCGTACCACGCGTACGTCGCTGACATGCTCAACGACGGCCTGCGCGTGCTGATCTACGCCGGCGACGCCGACCTCATGTGCAACTGGATCGGCAACCGCGCGTGGACGCTGGCGCTCGAGTGGCGCGGCAAGGACGGCTTCAACGCGGCCGAGGAGCGCGCGCTCATCTCGCACGACCCGCTCGCAACGGACGCGCCCGCCGTCGACGCCGGCGTCGTGCGGTCGTTCGAGAACTTTGCGTTCGCGCGCGTGTACGAGGCCGGGCACATGGTGCCCATGAACCAGCCCGCCGTCTCGCTCGACCTCATCAACAAGTTCCTCTACGGCCAGGCGTACTAAACAGCGAGTAGTGAGGCGAGTCACCAGTGGTTTTCACTCAATGAACAAATGAACAGGCAGCTAGGGCCGTTGGTCTAAGCAATGAGCACGACTGGAGCGGCAAAAGAGTCAGGAACGGAAGCTTTGCACTGCCTGACACGTGTCCGCCTCGATGACAAGGATGTGAGGCTTCAGGTGGTGACGTTAGACAGGTGAACGCTTCTCTCTCGCTGACATTTCCCGTCTCGAAACGTGTTACATGTCCTCTTCACCTACCACCTACGTAAAAAGGCTTACCTACCTGCTCTCAGCACTCTGCTCTCCTCTTCCGGCCCCGCTCCTAATGCCAACTGAATGAAAAAAATGGTTTAAAAACGACTCGACGCTAGCTAGCGGCCCTACGAGCTGCTGGTGGGGGCGGCGGGGGCGCTGCCGGTGCCCGAGGCGTTACTGCTGCCGCGGCGGACGCGGTTCTTGGCGGCCGTGAAGGCGCTGACGGCCATGGTCTTGCCGCTGCTGGCGGCCGAGGCGGCGACGGAGGCGGCCGACGACGCGGCCACCGAGGCCTTCTCCATGCCGACGCTGGCGGCGCTCGACACCGTGTGGTACGCGGGCGTGCTCGTGACCTTCTCCTTGCCGATGGCGGCGGCCAGGGACGCGCTGTGGAACGCGTGCGAGCTCACGACCTTGTCCTTGCCGGCCACCGCGGCGCTCGACGCCGCGCTCGAGGCCGCGCTCAGCGCCGGGCCGCCCTTCTCCTTGGCGAACGTCACCGCCGACTCGCCCGCGAAGTACAGCGTGTTGCCCGCGCGGTTGGCCATGCTCTTGAGGTTGTTGATGTCCATCGTGGGCGCTTCGCTAAGGTTGACGCGTGGGTCTTGCTCGGCTTCTTCCTTCAGACTTGAGACTGACGGTCCGCCTCGCTGCGCTGACGCTCCTTTGTGTTCTGGACAAAAAAGGCTGGGCGAAACGTGTAGCTCCCCGAAATAGTGGTGTGGACCGGTTTAGTATCCATCTGGTTGGAAAAATCAGGTGTTTAACCGAGAGATTACGTTACCTTATGGAGCGAGTCCAACGCGTCCTTATATTTACGGCGTAGACGGTAGGCTTAACGACAGCTTTTCGATACAAGATCGCAAAGACGTTGAAGCTCTCGATCGGACGAGGCGATGATGGCGACGCTGTCGACGCCGCTGCTGGGCGCGCGAGGCGGCAACAGCTACAGTAGTGGCAGCAGCACGAGTAGCGCAAACAGGAGGCGTGTCGCAGGACTGGTTCTACTCGTCTCCGCGTTCTCGGTGGTGCTCTTGTGGTCGGCGCCTTCGGCCTCCAGTAGTGACGAGCAGCATGAAGACTTGGGTGGCCCACCGCCGCTCGTCTCAGACGTTGACGGTGGACCGCACGACTACTGCCGCCACGACGCGAACAACGAGGCGGGGTACATCCAGCTGCCCAACAAGGACGACGACTGGTACTTCTACTGGTACTTTGAGTCGCGCGCCGACCCGGCGACGGACCCGCTCGCGCTCTGGCTGAGCGGCGGGCCGGGCTGTTCGAGCCTTTACACGCTCTTGACGGAGAACGGGCCGTGCACCGTGACCGAGGATCTGACGACGGTGAGGAACCCGTTCTCCTGGAGCAGCGAGGCGAATGTGATCTGGCTGGACCAGCCCACGGACGTGGGCTATTCGTACGGCGACGTCGGCGACTACGACCACACGGAGGACGACGTGCAGGCCAGCATCTACTGGTTCCTGCAGCGCTTCATGGACAAACACCCAGAGCTCGAGCGCCGGCCGCTGTTCATCATGGGCGAGAGCTTTGCGGGCCACTACGTCCCCGCTGCGGCGCACTACATCTGGCTCCAGAACAACTCCTCTGAGAACGTAGCGCCGCGGCTCAATCTCCAGGGAATCGCAATCGGCAATGGCCTCGTCAACCCCTCCGTGCAGGTTTGGTGCATGACTCGATGCTGATATCTGTGGTGTGATGTCTCCAGGCTGATGGTTGGTCCGCTTGTCTGTGATCCCACACAGAGCGAGCACGGGCTCGACATGGTCAACAACTCGTACAACGTGACGCTGATGGACGGGTCGACGCTCGCGAAGGCTGAAGAAGCGCTGCCGCAGTGCACGCGTCTCATCGAGGATTGCCAGCGTAATACCACCACTTGTCTGGAGGCGGCGATCTTCTGCGAGGCCAACGTGGAAGCGGCATTCGCCGAGTCGTATCGCAACTCTTTCGACATCCGCGAGCCGTGCAACGAGACGGACGCCATGAACTGCTACGACGCATCGGCTGTCACGCGATACCTAAACTGCGATGCCACCCGCGCGTACCTGAACGTGTCGGACGGGAAGCAGCGCAAGACGTGGGAGTCGTGCTCCGCGGCGGTGGCCATGGGCTTCGCGTTTGACGTGATGAAGCGCTTCGACCACTACGTCGCCGACCTGCTCGACCACGCGTCCGTGCGAGTACTCGTCTACCACGGAGACGCGGATCTTGTCTGCAACTGGTACGGCGGGCTGGCGTGGACCCGTGAGCTCGACTGGAGCCACCAGAGCGAGTTCAACAGCGCGCAGGAGCGCCCGTTTCTCGTCGATGGCGGCGGCCACTACCACTCGACGTCGCAGGTGGGCGTCATCCGCGCGTACAAGGACCAGCTGACCTTCCTGCGCGTGTTTAACGCGGGCCACTTCATGCCGATGGACCAGCCCGCCGTCGCGCTGGAAATGGTCAGCCGGTTCCTCAAGGGCACAGAGCTATGAGGCGTTTGAGTACAATGTAGTTGTTGAAGACGCTTGGGTGGTGTAGACCATGCGTCCGATGGGAGTCTTACCGTGTAATGTGCGCTTGTTGCCGTGATGGCTTCCGCGCCCGAGCGCCCCATGTGACGCGCTGCCTTGGCCACGCACGCATCACGGTCCAAGTGACCAATGACGTGCCAATCCACTCGAAAGAGTGGGAGCGCAGGATCGAATCGTGACCGCCGACAAGGGCGCAGCCGCGGGAACGTGCGACACTCGCACGCAAGGCCAAATGGGCGCGTCCGCATGAGCGCGCTGGATCCCTGGCGGGCGACTCCAAGCAGCCAACCATTGACGATCCGAGTGGGAACAGGTCGGACTTGAAGCGAGACTGGTCCCAAGATGATGGGACGGAGCCATCGATCCGACTGACGTGGTCAACGGGGTGGTGATGCACACTATGCTGCCTTTGATCAGCTTCTCGGAACCAGTCAGGAGGAATCTGAAGACCCTTCCGTCGATGACGAAGGTGATGATGATGCGACCATGATGGCTTGCTCACCCGGTACGTAGTTTAGTACGACGCAAACACTCCGCGCCGTCTTTGTGGGTTCGCTGTCGCCTTCGCGACTCTCGGTGTCACTCTTCGATCTGCTGTTGACTGCGCACTCTTCGTTGTCACAGTGTCGGTATCGGAATCAGTATCATGGCGACCGAGACGACGCCGTTGCGCGATGGCTCGCCGACCCAGCGCGCGGACGCCGTCCACGACCTCCGCAAGAAGCGGCTCGCAGGACTGGCGGCGTTCGCGTTCGTGTTCGCCGTCGTGGCGCTCTGGGTGAGCATCTCAGCCACTCATCAGGCCCGCGCGAACGCGTCGCCGCAGCCCATCAAGGTGAAGCAGGCCTCGCCTTCGACGCCGACTGGCGGCGACGGGGACTCGCCGGCGCCCACGCCGATTGCGACGCTCGAGGCGAAGGAGTTCACGTGCGGCACGGCCAAGAACGAGGCCGGGTACATCAAGCTGCCCAACAAGAAGGACGACCAGTACTTCTACTGGTTCTTCGAGTCGCGCAAGTCGCCAGCGACGGACCCGCTCGTGCTGTGGCTCACAGGAGGACCGGGGTGCTCGAGCATCATGGCGTTGTTGACCGAGAACGGGCCGTGCAAGGTCAACGAGGACCTCACGACGGTGCTCAACCCGTACTCGTGGAACACGGAGGCGAACGTGCTGTGGCTCGACCAGCCCACGGACGTGGGCTTTTCCTACGGCTCGGACGAGGACGTGGACCATGACGAGGACAACGTGCAGGAGAACATCTACTGGTTCCTGCAGGGATTTCTAGCCAAGCACCCCGAGCTCGCGAGGCGCCCTCTGTTCATCACGGGCGAGAGCTACGGCGGACACTACATCCCCGCCGCGGCGCACTACATTTGGCTGGAGAACAAGGCCAACGAGCCGCTGAATGCGACGAACGGGCCGGCCGGAGCGGAAGTGAACGCGACGGCGCGCATCAACCTGCAGGGCATCGCCATCGGCAACGGACTCGTCAACCCAGTCGTTCAGGTAAGCACTTGTATCGTCAGCGTACTGCGTCTTGCGAGGAGACCGTCATCTAACGGGTGTGCATGGTGATGGCACGCGGGTTCTATAGTTCAAGCACTTCCTCGACATGACGGACAACGCGTACAACGTGACGCTGCTGAACGAGACGCAGCTGGCGGCGGCCAAGGAAGCAGTGCCAGGCTGCGAGGACGTGCTGTACGCGTGCCAGGCGAACGCGAGTGCTTGCCTAGACATGGACGCGACGTGCGGGCAGCTCATCTCGGCGCTGGACAGCGCGCATCGCAACATGTTCGACGTGCGCCTCGAGTGCTTCAACGAAGAGGACGGCGCCGACTGCTACAACATGACCACAATCACGCAGTACCTCAACTCGGAGCCCGTGCGCAAGTACCTGAACGTCTCCGAGGTAGCGCCGGCGTGGCAAATGTGCTCCTCAAGCGTCGGCACCAGCTTCGCCGCCGACGTCGGCAAGGACTTCTCGCCGTACGTGGCCGACCTGCTCAACGACGACGCGCTGCGCGTGCTCGTGTACAACGGAGACGCCGACATGATGTGCAACTGGTACGGCGCGCGGGCGTGGACGACGCAGCTGGAGTGGAAGCACCGCGCCGAGTTCAGCGCCGCCGAGGAGCGCCCGTTCCTGGTCTCCGTGGCCGGTGGCAAGAACGAGCAGCCGACCATCGAGACCGCGGGCTCGCTGCGATCGTTCGACGACCGCTTCACTTTCCTGCGAGTGTTCGACTCCGGGCACATGGTGCCCATGGACCAGCCGCTCGTGGCGCTCGAGATGCTCAACCGCTTCATCCGCAACGAGCCGCTTTGAAGGGCGACTCACATGCCACTACTGCATTGATTGATTATCAGATGCGAGTTATACTCTCATTTTGTCACGCATCCCACGAGATACACCATACATTCGCAACGAACAGTCCAAACGACTTTTCAACCAATTACCAGATTGCGTTGAGATCGCTTCAGCCAATCAGCATGCTGACATTCCAGCTGACGTGGACTGATGATTGGCTCAAAAACGCATTTGTCTTAAAGTATTCTGGTATTTTAGCCAATGAAATGCAAGACAGTAGATTCTCGTGGACGATGAGTGTGATTCGCCCACTTTGGATTTCTTCGAAGGAAGCGAAATGATGCGGCGCACGTCCGAGTCGACGCCGCTCGTCGCCGCCGGTGCCGACGCCCCCGCCCCGCGCACGCGCCTCTTCCGCCGCGAGGAGCTGCGCACCCGCCCGCTGCTGCTGCTGGTGGCTGTGGGGTCGGTGCTGCTTCTCGCGTTCGCTGGTCTCACGCGGGAGAACGAGAAGCTCTCGGCGGCTCTCAAGGGATCGAACGACGTCTCCGCCCAGTTGCCGAGCGAGGGCGCCACCACTCTCTCGACGTCTGTCAAGGAAAGCGACGCGTTCTTCTGCGGTATTACGGCCCACGAGAGTGGGTATGTCAAGCTGCCGAACCATGAAGACGACCACTACTTCTACTGGTTTGTCGAGTCGCAGAGCGCGCCGTCGACGGACCCGCTCGTGCTCTGGCTCACGGGCGGACCCGGGTGCTCGAGCATGATGGCGCTGCTGGCAGAGAACGGCCCGTGCCGCGTCAATGCGGACCTGTCGACGGAGGTCAACCCGCACGCGTGGAACAAGCAGGCCAACGTCATTTGGCTCGACCAGCCGACGGGCGTCGGCTTCTCGTACGGACCTGAGGTGGATTTCGAGTCGGACGAGCTGGATGTGGGCGAAAACATCTACTGGTTCCTGCAGGAGTTCCTGAAGAAGCACCCGGAGCTCGCCGACCGCGAGTTCTTCATTGCCGGCGAGAGTTACGGGGGACACTACGTCCCGGCCGTGTCGACCTACATCCTCAAGGCCAACACTTGGCGCCAGATGCACCCGGGCGCGTTCCACATCAACCTGGCGGGTATTTCCATCGGCAACGGTCTTACGGACGCGAGCGTCCAGTACCTGCACAGCGTAGACATGGCGGCCAATGCGTACAACGTGTCGCTTCTGTCGGACGCGCAGGCTGCCGAGATGCGCGAGGCGCAGCCGATCTGCCATGACCTCATCATGGAGTGCCAGAACGACCGCGCGCTGTGCTTTGACGCCGTGGAGTTCTGCTTTGCCAACCTCGAGACGCCGTTCTTCCAGTCGGGCCGTAACCCGTACGACATTCGCCAGCCGTGCGAGCAGGAAGATGTGATGGAGTGCTTCAACTACGACCACGTCCGCGAGTACCTGAACTCCCCGGAGACGTTGGCCGCTATCGGCGTCGACTCGGCGCGCTCGAAGGCCTGGCGCGAGTGCGACGCGGCGGTCAGCTCGGGCTTTGCCATGGACCAGATGATCTCGTTCGCGGACGACGTCAAGCTCACACTCGAGGCCGGCGTGCGGGTGCTCGTCTACGCGGGCGATGCCGACCTCATGTGCAACTGGGTCGGGAACCAGGCGTGGGTGATGAACTTGGACTGGAGCGGCAAGAAGGCGTTCAACGACGCACCGAACCGCCACCTGACGATCAGCAACGACGCCCAGAACGCCGCCGGTGACGTGCGCGCGTCCGAGAACCTCGCCTTTGTCCGGGTGTTCAACGCAGGGCACGTGGTGCCCGTTGACCAGCCAGCCGTCGCGCTTGCCATGATGAACAAGTTCTTCCAGAGCAAAGACTTGTAGTGAAGCGGCGTCTGAACTGGACGTGTGAGAGAGAAATGGCAGCATGTGTAGGCTCCCGTTGTATATCCGATAAGTCACCCGAGCACCATGTTCACGTGTGCACGTTCTTGTTGATGCGGATGAAGCGCTTTTTATCCAATCAAACACAGAGAGACTGCCAAGTAATCCATTATTATTGGACAAAATAGTGTACCCTCCGCAAAAATGGCGCCAAACTCCTCAAATGCACTGCTTTCAGCGCCAAAATGGACGAGCTGCTCGGCTCGGCGCTAACGCTGCGCGCGTTCCTGCTGAGGTCCGCGCGCCCATGCCAACGCACAAGCGAGAATTGCCGTCTTTGTTATGCTCCCTTATCTCACGCTGCTCGTCGGTGAGCGCAGCGCTGCCGCCGACGCCGGATGCCGCGGCCCGGAGTTGCTCCGCCAGCGGGTCGACTTGCTCACGGACGGAGACGCGGTGCTGGCGCTAGATCACACGCTCGTCAGGCTGTGCGACTCGCGCTCGGAGGCGCCACGCTTCCCGCCGCACCCGTGGAGCCTCGATACTGCACTGTCGCACGTACGTTAAATGCCACAGATCCATTTGGTGCCTTTTGATCGACTTGAGCACCGGTGTTGATCGCCATTCATCCAGGCCGAGCTGATCCACCACGTCATTGAGGTAGGCTCCTGTTCGCTTCAGCAATAACTAAGGCGTGTCTTGGAACTGATAGCGCTGTTGTGCGCGCCACAGCGACTTCTGAGTCGACGACGGGCGAATTGGGAGGACGGCAACCTGCTGACGCTCGGCTATCGCGATGCCACACCGGGCACCACGGGCCACCGCGTTTCCCAGTCCAACGGCGTCATGTGCTACTACCCAAACACTCTGGTCGCGCTGTTAAAGAAGCCGCACTGGGAGGCGCTGCACGGACTCATGGGCGACGATCTCTTCATGCATTTGCTGCTCCACTACGTCATCTTGGTCGAGCTACCAGGCACGCAAAGGTCCTTCATGCAGGTGCGTCATCGTCTAATTCGTGAAAGTGTCGTTACCAGTGTCATTTCTGCGCGTTGTGTAGATTCGCAACTTACTCAGAACATTGGTTGCACGGCGTTGACGACCAGGTTGCGGGCAAGAGTCTACGCCAGAGCATGCACTCGCCCTCGGTTCCAGGCCGGTGCAACCTCAAGAGCAGTCGAGAGTTCGTCTCGCTGAACGAGGTCATGTACGCTCGCTTGGCTCAAGAGCCAGCGTCCTTATTTCGCGGCGCGAGCGTGCTTGGACAAGTGTCGAGGATCGGAGAGGGCCAAATCTCACGAGGCGCAGCATCGCGCGTGCTGAAGTCCATCTTCACTGATGCATCCGAGCAGAAGCGGCTCCCACGGCGCCTGGTTAACTTGATCCCGATCGTGCAGGAGATGACTCAACGCCTTCGAACCTGCGATGTCAAGAAGCTGGCGGACGATATCGTACCAGTCAGCCCCACCTTCCGCAAGTTCATGAGCGACAACGACGGTTTGAAGCGACTAGTTACAGCGAGAACGCTTCGCAAGCCGATAGCAGAGCCTAAAGAGCTACTTCCACCCGTACTCGCGAAGGCGATAGATGCTGGGTATCTCAGTCAGAGCGATGACCAAGATGCCGATGAGAACCGAAAGCGAAAGCGGCGAGAAGAAGCTGTCGAGTCCGTGTCTGACCCTGCAATGTATGAGCGCGCGCACCGAGGAAATCCTGCGGCAAAGAAGCAAAAGGTTGGCGAGACTGCCATTTCATCTGCTTCCAAGCCACAAGCGATAACAAATCTGCAAAAGCTGCAAGAGCACAAGCGTGAGATCAAGGAGCTGTTAGCGTGTACCACCTCGAAGCGACTCGTGTATCGGTTCGTCCGCAAGCTTGTGGCCGTCATCGTCCCAAAGAAGATCTGGGCGGACAACGAAGCGAAGCCCAACTGGAAAAGCGTCAAGAGACTGCTCCGAAAGCTAGTCTTCGCTCGAAAGTTCGACCTGATTTCCGTGAAGAAGGTACGTTCACGCGCTCGGGCGACATCGCTGCATGGCGGCGACGCCAATGTTTTTAAACTCACATCCGCTGCGTCTAGTGCGTGGGTGAGTTTCAGGTTTCGAGGGTTGCGTGGATGAACAAGAGCGAAGCAACCAACTGGTGAGTGGCGCGCAATTGATTGGATCGGGAAGTCTCGTTGTACGCATGCTAACACTTCGGATTGCCCAGCCCACCGAATGAAATCGTTGCTCGGCGACAGCTAGTCGCGCAGTTGATTCAGTGGGTTGTGACATCGCTTGTCTTCCCGGTGCTGCGCAATCTGTTCTATATCACCGAGACCGAGGGAATGGCCAACGACGTCGTGTACTACCAGCGACCAGTGTGGAACGCGATCTCGTGAGTACCTGTGCTCTCAACAATACCGTACAGTGGGTTGTTTCTGAGTACTCACGTCGTGATTCCTCTGGTAGTGCCCTGGCGCTCGACGATTTGGATGGCGGAATCATTGTGCCAACAGAGAGTGCTTCAAGCCAGCAACAAGCTCCAGACGACCGGCAGTTGACGAGCTCTCGGTTGCGCCTTCTTCCGAAAGGGACTGGCATTCGTCCGCTGATGAATTTGTCAGCGCCGGCATCCATCGGGGATGTTCCGGTCAACAAATTGCTGGAGAAAACCCACCAAGTGCTCAACTTCGAAATCAGCCGCCATCCTAAGCGTCTCATCGGATCGGCAGTGCGCAACGTGGACGAGATTTATGACCGACTTCAGCCGCTGTTCAAGCAAGCAGCCTCGTGCCCCAAGTGCCAGCGGCGTCGCAACAGCTCCGAGAATGCGGCGCCGCTGCTCTACTTTGTGTCGGTCGACATCGAGCGCTGCTTCGACACGATTCGGGCTCAAAAGCTGTACCGAACGCTAAAGAAGGCGTTGGCCGAGGAGGAGTACCTCATTCGCAAGTACTGGGTCGGCCGACAGCTGAAGTCAAGCAGCACGACAGCGGACCGAAGCGACGAATCCTCAGCGCCAAGTCTGTTCTTCAAAATGGAGCGGCCCGCCTTCTCCTCTGGCGATCTGCAAGGCTTTGACCAGTTGGCGTCGCAGTCCAGAAAGCGGAACGCAGTCTTCGTCGACGGCGTCGTCTACGACTATGCCGATCGAGCGTCCGTCTTGAAGATCCTGAAGGAGCACTTGCTCTCCAACACTGTTCAAGTCAACGACGAAGAGTTCGTGCAGTGCCAGGGTATCCCGCAGGGATCCGTGCTGTCCACGACATTGTGCAACATCTACTACGGCCAGTTCGAGCGACGAGTGCTGCGCAAGACGCTTCCAGAGCTCCCGACGCTGCCTCACGACACATCCGACACGTGTCAGCACGAGACGCTGCTTCGATACACAGACGACTGGCTGTTCGTCTCGGCCGATTTGAATCGAGCACAGCGGTTCTCTAACGTGATGCATCGCGGGAATGACGAGTACGGATGCTACGTCAACACCAGAAAGAGCCAGGTGAACTTTGAGTGTTTCGTGGGAGAAGCCGAAGCGCGCCCAGTCCCTCGATTCGATGAGCCGGGGTCCAACGGCCTCTTGTCGTGGTGTGGCATCCTCATCGACCCGGTCCGCCTCCAGATCTACGTGAACTACGAAAAGTAAGTCCTATGGAGGCGATCGCACTGCTTGCTGGATCACATCCTCATCTCTAGGTCTGTGCTTACTTGTCGGACAGGTCCAGCAGTATCCTAGTTCGGTCATCGATCCCACTTGACGAGACCAAATCGCTGCATCACTTCTTCGTGACCAAGGTCGTTTCTCCCTTCCGACAGCGGTGGCACTCGCTGTTCTTCGACCCAGGCTTTCTCGACCAAGACACAATCCAGGTACGATTTGCTCTGCCTGTACAGTTATTCGCCACCAACTGTCGGTCTGGTCAATGCGAACTGCTGCTCCTCTCTTGATGGCTTGCACAGGTGAACCTCTTCCAGATGCTGAGCCTCATGGCGCACCGGTTCGCGCTCCTCGTTGAGATGCTGCCGTTCGTGAACCAGAAGATGGAATTCTTCCACAAGAACGTGCAGCTTATGCTGAAGAAGACCGCGAGGGGCATCCACCGAAGTCTGGAGCGATCCTCATATGCACCGATGCCGCAATCGCATGTTGATGGCAGCAGTCGCAACGAAGAGCAGGCGTACAAGCGCCTCAAGAGTCAGGTGGGGGCGCTTTGTCTACTACGTCTGTACCCTGCGACTTACTTGCCCTTGCACTTGTTTTTTGTGGTTGCAGGTGTTGACCATCGGCCTCCACTGCTTCTGCCTGGTGGTTCAAGCCAGATCACACCGTCGTCAAGCGCGCTCGAGCTCTCAAGCGATGAGCTCAGAGCAGTGGCGATCGCTGTTGCTGCTGCTTCAGCGCGAATCCCATCGCGGGGCGACGCAGCACAGGTCTATGACGCTGAGCATCGACCTGCACCAGCTGATCCACGACGAACGCAACGCCTCCATTCTGGAGCAGGTACTGTGACCGCCACCTCCAATATTGTGGTTAACTGTAAGTACGTCAGGGAAGCGAGACGCTTGGCTTGACCTTCTTGAAGCGAATCGCACGAACAGTCCAGACCCTCTGAGTTTATAATTACGAAAGTTATTTTGGGTTTCCGTCATGTCGATGCCCAAAAAATATCCAGCGTTGCAAATCGAGTTCAACATTTTCAAATGTTCACTTGCGTTCAGTATGTGTCCGGTCCATGTCCATCCTCTGATTATACGGTTTGGCGGCCGGCCCGGTACTTCGCTCACTGAATTGCACCACCCACGATCGACGCTCGCAAGTCACGGTGCACAAGCGGGAGACAGCAGCACGCGCTCCATTTTCGCCGGTTCTTCCGCTCGTCGGCGCCATTTCGTCGGGTCGTTCGCCGCGCCGGGCGCTCCGTCTTCCTATTCCGACGCCTTGTTCGCAGTGGCGAGCGCTCTGTTCACTGTTCTACCGCGTCGTGCGGTACAGTACTGTACACTTCGTGATTGTTCCGCCCCGACTTCCGTTTGAACATTCGGTGGCAAATGCCGCGGCGCGAGGGCGACTACGCGCGGGGCGCATCCGTGACGAGGTCTTCGACGCGCAGCCGGTCGGGTAGCGTCGAGAGCGACGGCAGCGTGAGTATGAAGTCGGTGGCGTCGTCGCCGACGCTCAAGCGCACGAACAGCTTCACGAGCGACGTTATCAGGTGAGGAGCTACGAAGCGATGCGTTGCGTCTTATCGGTGATTATACAGAGAACTGACGGCAGCGCTGGTTGTTTATGCGGTTTTGGAAGCGATGTGAGCTCCGAGGACCTGGACGGCATGTCGCTGGACGACCTGGAGCTTCTGCGCGACGACATTCGGCACGGACGAGGCTCTGGCGACGGCCGCGAGTCCATCCGCGTGACTGTCCGCTTCCGGTACGCCGCCTCGCTCGTTAAGAATCAGCAGCGAACGTGTCTAGTTGACCTGTGTGTTGTGTGCATGTTATGACAGTCCGCTGCTCACTCGCGAGAAGAACGCGGGCGCCGGTTGGTTCGTGCAGCCCGAGACCAACACCGTGTCGCAGCTCGTGCCGGCGGACGCGTACCACAAGCGCGCGGGCATCTACGCATTCGACGAGGTGTACGACGAGCAGCACTCGACGCAGTCCATCTACGACGGCATCGCGCGCACCATCGCGCGCTCGGCGCTCGACGGCATCCACGGGTCGATCTTTGCGTACGGCCAGACCAGCAGCGGCAAGACCCACACGATGCAGGGCACTTCTCTGCGCTCCGCTTCCTCATCGTCTTCCAAGCATCTAGATGGGAACCAGGAAGAGACGGAGGCAGACCGGCGCCCAGTGCGTGGAGACGGCATCGTCCAGCTCGCGGTGAAGGACCTGTTCGACGAGATGGCGCGCCGCTCGGACGCGTCCTTCTCGGTCCGAGTGTCCTACATCGAGATCTACAACGAGGCCGTGCGCGACCTGCTGGACCCTTCGAACGGCTCCGTCAGCGTGCGCAAACACCCCGTGACCGGCGTGTTTACCGACAACTCGGAGCGCATCGTGTCGGACGCGCGTGGTGTGCTCAAGGCGCTGCGTGATGGCGAAAAGAACCGCTCGGTTGGCTCGACGGCTATGAACGAGCGCAGTAGCCGCTCGCACTCGATCTTTCGCATGGTGATCGAGTCGCGAACCAAGCAGATGGACGACGGGGGCGACAACCTAGCACTCGACACGCCAGAGAATGACAGTGGCAACAATGCCCGCGTTATCGTGGAGAACGTCCGGGTGGGCTGCCTCAACTTTGTCGACCTTGCAGGCTCTGAAAGCGCCCGCATGACCGGTTCGAAGGGGAAGCGTTCCACCGAAGCGAGCAACATCAACCGAAGTCTGCTGGCGCTTTCTCGAGTCGTATCAGCGCTTAGCTCCCGGCGTCGCAACGGCTCGTCCAGCTCCTCCTCGCCTCACATCAACTTCCGAGACAGTAAGCTGACGCGGATCCTCCAACCATCACTAAGTGGTGCCGCTCGCGTTCTGTTCATCTGCTGCGCGTCTCCCGCGAACCACTTCGTGGAGGACACGCGCAACACGCTCAAGTTCGCGACGCGCGCCAAGCGGATCAAGCTGAACATCACCGTGAACGAAGTCACGGACCAGCAAACACGTGCGCTGATCCAGCTGAAGCAGGAGAACCAGCAGCTGCGCGAACAGATCGAGCGGATCGCAGCGCAGGACGCGGAGAAGATGAACGCTATGGAGCACCTCACGGCCGACCTGAAGAGCCACATTGAATCGCTCGAGCTGTCGATAGCCCAGATGCGAGGCGGTGAGGCTCAAGCAGCACACATTGCTGTCGATGGTCTCGACACCGCGTGTGACGGATCAGTCGATGAGCATCAGCCTCCATCCTTGATCGAATCAGCGCACGCTGCCAAGGAAGCGGTGCACGTTGTTGTGATCGATGATGACGACGAAGGGACACGTCCGGAGCACGACCACGTGGTGGAAGAGATGTCTTCACCCGTGTCGTCGCTTGCTACAACGGAGCGGGCTTCCATCCTAGAGTGCTGTACGTCCTGCTCGCGGCTCGAAGACGAGCTCAAGGCCGTCATGGAGCGCGATGCCCACTCTTGTGCGCGCATCGAGCAGCTCGAGCTCGAGCTGAGCATCTTGAAGCAGGAAGCAGAGTTCCGGCGGCGCAAGCAGATCGAGATCATGATCGGGGACGACGAGGAGCTCCGAGGCACCGGCGACGAAGAGCTGGCCGACACGGACACGGACATGGACACGGTTAGCGAGACTGACAGCGTGTCGCCGCTCACGTCGCCGTTTTCTCCGCGTCTTGGAGCCTCCTGGCGCTCGCGCGTGGCTCGTGCGACGTCGATGCCTCCGCTGCTCGCTGTGACGCTGGTAGCCATCACGGTCTACTGCGTCGCTGGCAGCCTGGCCGTAGCGGCGCAGTGAGCTAGTCTGCCCGCTTAACTGCCGCCTTTGATGTTCATGTAGACTAGGAAAGCAACTGTAGTCTATCAGATCGGCACCAAGAGCTTGCGACTCCTTCCAAGGGGAAGAAGGAGTCCTCGCGCGAGCCAGTGATGTCAGTGTGGAGACCACGGCAAGGCGTAGGGTGGAAAGCGTTGCCGTTGAATCTAAAATACCGTTTTGAAATTCTACATTTTGCGTTAAAAATATCACTCGAAAGAATTTGTTTTTGTCCAATCAATACCCATATTTGATGGATATTCTCGCATGTCATTGGGTAAAACTCTATTTTATGACATTTTGGTGGTGGCTGCATTTTACGGTTAGCTCCTCACCGGCCAGTCAGCCACCACCTTCACTTAAACCGCCGTCAACATGGCGTCTGCGCTGACCAAGTGGCGGCTCAGCGCGCTGTTCGCCTCCCGAGCCTCCGGCCGCGCGCTTGGCGGTGTTAGACGCGAGGTACGCCCTTCTGTACCCACCGCCACCACGCGTTGACCTATCGCGGCCTTGGACGGGAAGTAACCATTTAAAACACATCGTGTATATCCCAGAGCTCGGCGTCGATGGAGTCCATGGAGGAGTTCGTGACGCACGTGACCGAGTCCATCAGCGCGCGGTCCGCTCCGCAGTACAGTGGACACCTCGACACGCACGAGTTCCTCCGCCGTCGCACGCCAAGCGCGAGCGCGCGGGCAATGGATCAGCAGGCGCCCACGATCCACCCGACTGCCGTCGTCCACCCGAGCGCCGAGCTCGGCCGACGTGTGCGCGTCGGGCCCTACTCGATCGTCGGCCCAGGTGAGCATCAATGCTAAGAATATAACACCAACTTGAAAGCCTATCCGCGTGATGACAGCGCTTCTAACCTCCCGAGTCGTCCCGTGCTCTCAGATGTCGTGCTTGAAGACGGCGTGTGCTTGATGGCGCACGTGGTGGTGGACGGCAGCACGCGCGTGGGGCGCGACACGACGGTGTATCCGTTCGCGTGCATCGGCGGCGAGCCGCAGGACAAGAAGCACCGCATCTACTTGGACAAGCAGGACCCGCCGCTGCCGCCGTCGCTGGCGTCGTCGCTGGTCATCGGCAGCAACTGCGTGATCCGCGAGCACGCGACGATCCACGGCAGCACATCGTACAGCCCCGACAGCCCCACGACGGTCGGAGACGACTGCTGGATCCTGTGTGGCGCGCACATTGGACACGATGTGCGCGTCGGCAACCGCGTCGTCATCTCCAACAACGTGTGCGTCGCCGGCCACGTCCACATTGGCGACTTTGCCATCATTGGCGGCCAGGTAGGGCTGAAGCAGTACGTCAAGGTGGGCAGCCTGGCCATGATTGGCGGGCAGAGCGCCGTCGACGGCGATGTGCTGCCCTACGGACTGGTCGTCGGCAACCGCGCGAAGCTGGTTGGGCTCAACCTGGTCGGCCTTCGGCGCGCGCGCATCTCGCGGGCTAACATCAAGCTCATGCTGCGCGTCTACCGCTACCTGTTCGGGACTAGCACGTCGTGCAGCAAGACAGGCTTTGCCCCGCCGCTAGAGTACGTCCGTTTGGGTGTTTTGACGCGAGCCCGTGACAGCTTGACCCGTGATCATGAGCTTACTCTTGTCTTGTGCGCCCAGCTTGCCGCATCACGAGTGGATTGTTCATCGCGCAGAGGAGGTCAAGGCGTTCTTGCAGGAGCAACAGATCGGCGCTGACGAGAGCCCAATGGTGCACGAAATGGTAAGCCGCGCCCCCAGCCCACCGGACAGGTGCCCCAACACGGAGCTGACAGTGCACACGATGGCAACTTGTTGCAGGTCGACTTTGTCGTGGCGTCTCCGGAACGCTTCCGGTCGTCGTTGTGTCCCGCGGCAGTGATCTCGTCGCCCAGTAAAGCCTAAGCCAAGATCTCCGACTCCACTGACAGCTACTGCTGTCCCATACTTAAGCATCTCCATAGACCTTCGCCGCTTCCGAGTAACTCGCACTTCTGTCGGTTGATGAGAGCGGGTCTGTGTGTGTCCACTGCTGGCTTCAGATTGCAACTGACTGAGTTGCTAAAAACGTATCCGGGGCGTTGCGGATCTTGCCGACCTTTCAACAAGAAGCACAGACGCGCAAGGCAGTTCGGGCACAACCAAATCGCTGACCAGCCAGCCGAGTTCGCGAAGCGATGGCCAAGTCTCCACCTCGGCGACGCCAGAAGCGTCAGCAAAGGCCCCTCAAGGATCTTGCGGCAGCTGCCAGCGCAGTCCATGGCGATCCGAGCAATGGAAGCCCGTCGGAGAGAAAGGAGGAGTCGGTGCTGCTTGAGGAACACCAGCGGCGAGATGAACCTGGTCTAGCCAACACATCCCCGGGTGCGCAGGCCGAGACGTCGCTACTGGTGCGTCCAGACGAAGGCCAGCAGCCAATCAACCACGAGACCCCACGCAGCACGCGACGCGCGACTCGGCTGCTATCGTCTGCGTTCCAACGTCGCCAACGCCCAGCATCATCGTCCGCTGCAAAGACCCCGGAGGCGGAGTTGGATCGCAAGCAGGAACACTCAGCAGCGAGCCCAAGGCAGACGAACAGCCGACGGTCGACTTTCTTCAACGCCCGCGCCAGCCACCAGCGACCGAGAGCGACAAGTCTCTGCGCGGCGATCGCATCGTCGAGGTTCGCGTCCTCCGCGGCTCTACTTGGATCGCTGCGCGTGCCTACAATCGAGACGCAGCTGCCGCTGCTGGACTCCCGAGCACAAGTCGCGCTGCAGTTAGCGTCGTCGTCAGGATCCAAAGCGCTGCAGATCACGGTGAGGCGCTCGGACGAGCTGCCCTTTGGAGTGTACTCGCACCCAGTCGTGCGCGTTCACGTGGTCGATCGGTGTACAGGACGCGCGCTGCAACCCTCGCTCACTACTTCGCCTGGGCGGTTCACGCATGACGGCGACAGTAAGTTAGCGCGCGCGCGGTGGCGATCGCACAATTGATGGAGCTGTAACCAGTGTGGCGATTTTCTGTTGCGTGAACAGATACCTTTCAGTGGCGAGAAGCGCTGGAGCTCTCCGTCGACGTGCGCGACACTCTCTCTCCACGCTCTGTGCTGCTGTTTGAGATCATCGAGAAGAATCTTCCTAAGAGGCACTCTCTCGATGGCGCCAAGTTCGAGGAGATCAACAGCAGCCAAGACGAGCGCCTTGACGACGGGATCCTCGACCAAGACGCTCTCCCGACGCTCCCGATCAAAGTCCGACGGATCGCATGGGGATTCTTTCACGGGATCACAGAGCACGGCGGCCTAACACTGCCGCGACTGATGCCGACGGTATCACAGTCACCAACAAGCGCGCTATCGACGCGAAAGTCTTCAAGGCAGTTGGTGGACGTGCGCCTGCAGTTGTTCCAGTACCAGATCATCACGTGGATGGACCAGTATCAAGCGAGTGCCCAGTGGGGGGTGGAGGAAGAACCACCCCACGGTGCCGACCGTGTTTCTCCAGTACCAGAAGCGCTCTCGGCAAGCAGCACCCACCGCGCTGCACCTTCGCTTCGGAATCGCGCAAGTCAATTCAACTGCCGCCAGTACTGCGCTATCGAAAGAGAGCTCCATGGCAGCAGCCAACGCTAACACGTCCACGACCGAGCACGACCAGAACAACGCTCCCTCTGCTTCGCCAACGTCTACTGGCTGTGCTCCTTCTCAATCCGTAGCGACCGAGAAACCAAGCGCAGAGGCACCATCGTCGCCGAGCAAGGACCAAGCCAAGCCTCAGGAGCCCGACTGGATGCTCAAGTGCAAGCGCGACCACTTGGAGCCGTGCCTGGTGCCTCAACGCGTTCTGCACTCGTTGCCGTCAGGTAAGCAGGGCTGCTCGTCACTCGCGTTCAGTCCGTGCGGTCGAATGCTCGCGACAGGTGTCAAGACCGGGCTGGGCGAGTTCCACCTCAACGTCTACGGCGTCAACACTGGCGCTCGACTGTGCATCGGGCGAGGCCATTGCGGCGTCATTTACTCCGTCGAGTGGAGCAGCAGCAGTCGCAGCGATGGCAAAGCCACGCTCTTGATCGTGTCGGCTTCGTCGGATGGGACCGCTCGGCTGTGGCGGCTCGAGTTCGACGCCGACGACCAGGAACTGAGCAGTGCTCGCCCGCAATTGTCGCGCTCGTGTGAGTGGCACCACGTTCCATCGCCCTGCTACGTCTACTGCGCCGTCTTCCACCCATTGGATCGGAACGTGGTGGTCAGCGGCGCCTCCGATGGCCATGCGCGCTTCCAAACGCGTCTCTCGAGTACTGGCGACGGCGTATCGTCCTCGTCAGCAACATTAACAAAGCTGCCAGTGAGCAGCGCGGCAGTTCACAGCGTCCGCCTTGACGCCTCCAGTCAGCGACTCTTCTGCGGCGATGCGGCCGGCACCATCACCGTGTTCTCGTGTCCCAAGGACCCGCTGAATGCGCCGGGCTACACGCGTATCAAGAGCATCGTCACAGGACAGACCAGCATCACGTCGCTGCAGTTGCATCCGCGCAAGGGCCACCTACTGGCGCACGCGCAGCCCAACGCGCTGCTGCAGTTCGAGCTGCGCTCGTATCTGCTGCTCAACCGAAGCTACGCGGGCGTGTCGTGCAAGGCCGCGCTCGGCAAGAGTGTCTTCAGTGCGGACGGCAAGTGGGTCGTGAGCGGATCCGAGGACGGCTCGCCCCGCCTCTTCGCGAGTCTGCACGGCCAGGAGGTGGTCGCTGGCGTCTGGGGCGCCCCCTTCTTCCCCGGAGCGCCAGTCTCGGACGTGGCCTGGTCTCCCACCGCGCACATGGTCGCGCTCAGTTCGTTCGGTGGGTTGACGCAGAGTGCTGCGAGAGTTCTAAATGTCGTTTGTGCCTGAATTGACGCTTGTACTGCTGCTTTCTGGCATGTGATCAGGTCGGAACAGCCCTGTCGTGGTGCTGTGCGTGTCTCGTGACGCCGCAGACCTCGCAATCCCAGCGGTGGAGCAGTGGAATGATGACACGCGGTCCCTGTCGGCGACAAGAAGCAACAACGACGACCCGTTCTTTGGCGGCAACGCTGATCTCGGCACGTTTCCGCCCCTGGAACTGCCTCTGGACGACCACGCGCGACGCGTCCAGCAGATTCTCGAGCGGCGGCGCAGACGCCTACAAGGCCAGGTCAGTTGTCATGCTCGGTTCGGCTGCGTGGATCGTACGTACGACTGACATGACGCACTGTGTTGACTGTGAATGACTTCAGCAGACTGCCAATCAAGAGGGAGGAACCAACAACACCGTGTAGACCCCACAGACGGGACCAATTCCTCCACACGCATTCTCACCAGATTGACAACCTAATTTTAGCGCTACTGACCGACCCTGGTGGTCCAAAGTTCGATGCCAACAAGTTCTATGCATATCAACTCCCGCATCACCAAGCCTCTTGAACATGCAGGACGCGAACGCCATCCAACTCGAGCTCCAGGCGCTCTCGCAGCTGTTCCTCGCCACCGGCGGGCGTCTTCCGCGGTATCAGCCACAAGAACGATCCGCGTGGGCCAACCAGACCGGTTGGGCTGGACTACTGGAGCTAGCGACGGCATCCGATGGCAACTCGGTGGAGATTCCACCCGGAGTGCTGCGGCGAACGCTCGAGGCGTCCTTTCCAAGCATGTTCGGCGTCCGATTCGACAAGAACCGCGTCGTGTCCATCGATCTCTCGCGCAACGGGCTGACGGGGACGCTTCCGAAGGAGATTGCAAACCTGCGATCGCTGAAATCGCTCAAGCTGCGCGATAACCCGGGCCTGCGCGGCATGCTGTCTGCCGACTTCCTCGCGCACCCGCCGCCACAGCTGCGCTGCTGCTACTTGGACGGCACGAATCTCGAGCGCGTGCTGCCGTACACAAGTGCGCACGCGCTCGAGTTCACACGCGTCCACGGCTCGGGCGCGGCAGTGACCGTCAGCTTCAGCACTGGCCGACGCCCACACGTCCAGGACCCGGCTAACCTGACAACCACGACGCACTGGATGGCCGATGTGACCGAGGCCGAGCTCTTCATGATGCACTCGGCGCTGGTAGCTGCGCGCGAGCAGCAAGAGCAAGAGCAGCAGCAGCGGCAACAGGCGCCCGATAAGGTCGCTCGCACCGCGACCAACGCGACAGGCCCCGAGCGTGTCGCCGCAGCCACCAAGCTGCAGCGGATCTACCGCGCGCGCATCGAGCGCACCAAGTTCCGGCGCTTTCTGCGCTCGCTCTTCGAGACGTAGGTCGACCCCACCTCCGGCTACCGCTATTTCGTCGACACGCGCACCGGCGAGGCCACCTGGCAGCGGCCCACGTTCATATCGACGCCTCAACTTGGCGTTGGAGGTCACACGCAGCATAGTTCAGGTCAGTCCAGCGGCGAATCCACTGGCAGCGGAGACGAGTGGCAGCCCTACGACGACGGCAGCGGCAACACGGTCAGTGTCATCCTATGCTCTAGATACTGCGAGAGTGAGTCTGATGGTCAACCATTACCGGCAGTACTACTGGAACCGCACGACGGGCGAGTCGACGTGGGAGCCGCCACACCTGCGCTCGCGACTGCACGACGAGCTGATCGCGCGCTACGGACCCGACAAGAAGGACGCGGAGCGCTTCGAGCTCTTGTTCGACGAGATCGACGCCGACCACACCGGCGAGATCGACCGCGACGAGTTCGCGCGGCTCTGCGGAGACCTTGGCATGGCCATGTCGGCAGTGCAGATCGACCGCGCCTTCCGCGAGCTCGACTCGAGCGGCGACGGCCAGCTCAGTCGCCAGGAGATCTTCGTGTGGCTCACGCGCCACTTCTAAGGCCGACAGGGGCGAGGGGAACGGGCTTCAGACTTTTTATTATACACACCACCGGTTGAACACCCATCTTGTTGTCTTCGCTGCATCACGCGCTTGGCGTCCTTCACGCATCCTCATGCAGCAGCTGCAGCAGCTTCTCCGAGTCGGCGATCGTGCGCGTGAGTCCGATGATCTGGTTGCCGCTGATCAGGTACGTGTCCGTGCAGGAACACCGCACCGAGGCGCGATACCGCGGAGACGCATCCGTTTTCATCAAGGTGGGGGTTCCGTTGCCACCACCGACGTTCGTCTCTGCTGCCTGGAACGTCGCATCAAATTCGACAATCACCGAGTAGCCGCTCGCGTGCATGCGCTTCTCCTCGACTGACACCACGCGCAGGCACCGGTTGAAGAGCGACACGTACTTGGACACTCCGTGTGCGCCGTAGAATGAGCCCCAGAACGGCACCTCCTCCGGCACGTCCGACTTGAGGATGAAGTTGGACGTGATCATTGGGCCAAGCAAATTCACGTCCGGCACAGCCGAGTACCTTCGCGAGGTCGATCCCATGCGGTTGGTCGCGACACACTCGACGAGTGTGATATTGGCGGCTTCGTCCACCTCACTGAGGCTGTTCCGACCAGACCGAGACGCTGCCACCGCGTCCTGCATCGCCTCGAACCATCGCGTGCGCGTCGCCTCCGACCGCGTGACGAACGTCAGCGTCTCGTCAACCTCGCGGTGGCCATCAAACACCTCGACCTGGAAGCCAAACGCGCCCACTCCCGGGTTCTTGACGCTGCGGCCGAACGCGATCCACTTGCGCGCGTTACACACCACCAGCTTCTTCGGCCGCGCGTTCCAATACTGCTTGCGAGACAAAAGGAACTGCTTCAGCTTCGAAGTGGACGTGGCTGCCAGCGCCTTGGCCTTGGACGACGGCGAGCTCAGCCCTCCGCTACCGTTTGGCGGCGAAGTCACCGTCGACGGTGCGACGTCCTGTATGGTCAATTCGCACGTGTGCTTGTCGAACTTCAAGCTCACACGTGCCCAGTTCGCGCGCTTCTGGTACGCGCACCCCGAGATCTCGAGCTCGTCCTCAACGGCGTCAAACGACGTCGTCGTATCCGACCGCAAAATGTCGATGATGGACTCCGAGTAGCGACTCTGCGTGCGGCTGCGGAACATGTCGGTGGGGTGAACCGCTTCGGTTCCGCTCGCCAGGTTCTGAGCGGAGCCGAAGCCCTCCTTTTCGACTGGCAGTCGGCGGAACGGGATCAGTTCTCGCGACAAGTACTCACTTGCCGATGACGACGGACGCGAGAGTGGGATCATGTCCTCCATCCCGTCACCACTCGAGCCTCTCGATCGAGTGCCATTGGTTTGACCACTCAAGCCGCCACCTTCTTCACTGGCGCTCAATCCAAAGACCGACTCATCCAGCGCGTCCATCTGCTGGTAGTGCGAGGCAACCAGTGACGACGCAAAGTCCGACCAGCCCGTCGTGTTGTGGCAGTACTGACGCACGAGCTCCTGCTGGAGCGTTGGCGCGCTACTGATCTTGTCGATTTTGACGCCGAGAATCGCCAGATGCGCGTCATACTGGTGCGAGGCGCCGCTCTTGTGCAGCTTGTGCATAATGAAGGCGAGCACCGACTCTGGCGGACGGAACACGCTCCGCAACAGCGGGTTGTTGACACGCTCGTTGCTGGTCTCGCGGTCGAGCAGGTTCAGGTACAGCTTGAGCAGTCGGCAGTGCAGGATGTTGGCCTTGGGGAACTTTTCGAAGATGTCCAGCAACGATCGAGCGAGGTCCAGGCGGGTCAGCCGCGTGTCCAACACGTCGCGAGACATGCGGACGATCGCATCGAGGAGCTCAACGACGTGGACCACAAGGAGAGCCGACGTCAGCGGGCGATTGTTGATGATCGTCTTGCTGGGCAGCTGCGTGGCATTAATCGCGGGCGACGCAATCCGGAAACTCGTTTCTGCCTTGTCCTTGGTGCCGAAAATCTTGGACGCGACTTGCTCGTCGGCTTCGTCGCCAATGAACGCCGATGACGAGTCCGACGCGTCTTCATCGGCGGAGTCGTCCGAGTCGCTATCGCTGAAACAGTCACGCGACGCAAATTCGGAGATCGTCGACAGGTGCTGGTGGTAGTTGATCGACGCGCAAATGCTTTCGAGGATGCCCTGGACGGGCACGACGAGCTGGTCCAGGCGTCGCGGGTCGCTCAGAGAGTACTCGATGACCAGTCGCAGTGCGTCCACCACGAGGTTCGTCGGCGTACCCACTCCGTTGGCTTGGTTAGCCTCTAGGAACCGTAGCTCCGTAGCACCCAGCTCCGCTAATCGAGTAATTACATCGGGGTTTTCAAGCAGCGCATCAAGCACAGCATTCTTGATTCCTTCATGGATGCTCGGGTCATTCGGCAGCAGCTTGGGCGGGAACAGCTCCCGCTCAAAGGCCTCTACATTCTCGAATGACGCGAGTTGTACCCGTGTCTGGATGTAGTAGCGGAACGTGTTGGGGAACTCCTGGGCCAGGATTTTGGTCAGGATCCCGACGCAGCCTGTGATTCGCTCGTGCGCGATCGGTCGCCGCGAGCTAAACACCGACGGCGAAGATGAGGATGACGTGCCGAACCCGTTCAGAACCGAAGGCGGTGAAGACGCTGACGTTGGAGAGAGCGAGGACGTTGACGAAGACGTTGACGTTGACGAGGCGGTTGACAGCGTCCTTGCTGGACGCGTGGGCATCCGATCAACGGCGCGACGAACGATGCATCTGATGCCACGTTCGTACGGCAGTTGCCGGCGGTGAGCGAGGTGGATCATGCCATGAAGCAATGACGCAATCTCGGGGTTGTACGTGTGGAAGGCCAGACGCTCCAGCACCGTCTCCTTCCGGCGTGACGACTCCACCGGCGCCTCGATCTCACAAATCATGCGGTGCACCGAAGGAAACACGATAAGGTTCTTCGTGATGCGGCACATGTACGCGGCGAGGATGCTGTCGATCGTCGGCTCGTCTTCCTCGGCGTGGGGCTTGAGTAGCCCCATAATGAGACTGCTAGGAACCTTTGCATTGTTGGTCTTCGCGTTGTCATGCTTCGCAGCTGGAGGCCCCCACAGAATCTGGTACAGGCCGGCAAAGATGCGCTTCCACTCGGCCAAAGATAGCTCCTCCAGGCGCAAAATGAACCCGCGAGCTGCCGAGTTACTCCTGCCGTCATCCTCACCGTCCACGTAGTCGTCGGAAAAGCTGCCGCTGAAGCTCTCGAGCCGCATACTGACGTGCATGCGAAAGTTCTTCCTGGTCGCTGACGCGTGGCGCCGAAAGCCGCCAGTGTAGTTCAGCGTGGACGCCAACTGCTGTGGCGACGCCTTCGCCACTGTCAGCTCTGGAGTAGCTGAGCTCCCCATCTGACTTGCAGTCTGCTGCTTATCGTTTTCCCCTCCTTGTTGGCGCATGTCAAGCTCTTCATCTTCATTGTAGTCGTCATCGACGTCGACTTCTGCCGATTCTTCGTCTTGGCCATCCATTTGGGCGCCGGGCTCGCCGTGCCAGGCCATCGCCTTGAGATAAAACCGCAGAATGATCTCCATGGCGAGGAACGGCCGATGGTACCGCTCTCGCAAGTCTTCGCCCGAAGTGGTCGAGCTGGCGGACGCGTTGCTTTCCTGCCGACGCGAGCGCTCGGGCACTGTCGTCGCGTACTCAAACACCTTGGCGATGGACTCGGGCTCGAGCAGCAATCGCTGCACGGGCGAGAAGCCGCGCTCGCGGCGCTGGATGGTGGAGAGCACCGTCTCGGCGTCGTAGCACGCGCAGAACACGTTAGGCAGCGCCGGCGCCATGCGCAGCGCCTCCGAGTTGTGCAGGGCCTGGGACGTCTTGATCGGGTCGCGCACGCTCGAGGACGATGTCGAGCGCGCCAGCTCCAACAGGGACAGCGACTTGGCCCACACCGTCATGGCCGGCGGCGACGGCGACGACGATCGCGAGTGTGCCGAGCTAGAGGACGCGCCGCTGCCGCTGCGTCGCCGGTCGCGCGTCATGGGCGAGCCCGTCGCCGTGTCGAGCAGCAGTCCATGCTCGCTCTCGGCCTCCGAGTCCGACTCGGTGTCCACCACGCACGTGCACCGCCGCGACAGCCGCGCCGACGACCCACTGTGCTCTAAGGTGGACTGCATGCTGAGTGGAGTTGGGTGGTCGCTGGGTTCACTTGTTTCGGTCGCTGAGCGGCGCCACTCGCTCCGTCGGGAATGGTCGCGGGCGCGTTCGACAGCTACGAGGAAGCGCTTTCGAATGAGCTAGTGCACGCAGCCGTAGCACGCGATGTATCTCCGGTAGCGCGGCTTCTTCCCGACACTTTCCGCAGACTGGTGCTCGCAGGATGGCGCGCGCGCGTTCGATGGGTATGAACGGCAGTAATAGGTTGACTGCGAGTGCCGGAAACAGCCGGGTGCCTCCCGAAAAATGCGCGAGTGACCGACCAAGTGTATGGGGCTCAGTATAGAGCGTCATGCACATCTAGGATTCACTATGGGAGTGAAAGAAGCGAAAAACGTTCCGCCCTCAGCGAGGTGTCACTAACTCGACATGTCACTCTGTCAAGGTTACAACACGCCTGTTTTATGTCGAATCAGGAGCGAGAATCATGATAAATCCGTAAATCAACCCAGCACCCAAAGTCGACTCTGCTCCTTAAGGACTATACTGATGCCATGATGTTGGCACTGTAAAATCAACGGTTTGATCAAGTCAGTCCAAAACGGACTGTGACTTAGCGAAAGGCCATACAATCGACAAGTGAAAAAAACGAACGTGGGTGCAAAAGCCGATCTGAGTGGGATCCCATCAATCGTGGGCTGAACTTCTGTCCGTGAGTGGAAAATCCAGAGCATTGACAGCAATGACGGACCCGCGTATACTGACGTCAGTATACACACGCCGGTCACTTCCTGGTCATACAGTGAAGCACAGAGCAATGCACATCCGCCGATCCAATCATCACGGCCATCCACTGTTACTGTTCACGGCTGCAACTAGGCCTATCCTCTTGCAACTTACAGTAATGCTCGCCGCTCGCTTGATCACTCGGGTGCGCCTGTACAGTGTATAACGAATGGCCAGACCTAACAACCTTGAACTTGTCACGACTCGCAGGCTGTCCCTCCGTTACCGACGGGCGCACACGAACGCACAATAAAGACCGTTTGTGCCCCCACGATCGCGTGCTCGCGAGATGGAGCGCGTTGGCTGATGGAGTCGATTGTGGCGCGGCGGGATTGAGGATTGTGGATTGTGGACTCGGTGAGAAAATGACAATTGTCGCATTAGCGTACAGCATAATATTATGCAGCTCGTTGAGACGCGGCAACGAGTACACTGCACTTCGATTATTGCGCGCAAGTTGAAGCGACCGTGCAACTGCTGGGTGCTGGCTAAACGTACGAACCCAAGCGCATCTCTTGAGCTCCTTGCACTTACGTGACGGATGACAAGCAATCCATCCCATCATTGCGCATGCTAATCACTCTATCGGTAAAAACTGGACGCAGTGTTGATACTGTAGATTTCACGGTCTGGACAAGTGGTTGTGGGACGAGTCGCTCAAGATGGCGACCGTGTACCTCATCGTACACGAGCGTCGATAATTGCCACAGTTCGATCACGCGGATGTACGTGTCGTTTTTGGTGCCAAAGGGCAGCGTCTCCTCGGACGCCACGCGCGCCATGACGCCGCCCGAGTACACAGCAGTGCTCGTTCGTCCGCCGACCCACCACGTGATCAGTCGGATGAGTGGCAGCACCAGCGCGAATAGGATCGGGTATTGCTCACGGAAGAGACCCGTGTCCGGCGTCAGTCCGGGCGAGTACGACATGATCTCCAGTCCGTTGGGGTAGCGACGCGCGACCTTAGCGGCGAACGCCATGTTGAGCAGCTTGCTGGCCGCGTACGCCTCCACGGGGTTATATGGCTTCAAGCCACGCGGTAGCGCATTGAGATTCACCACGTTCGGAGCCGGGAGACCCGTGCGCTCCTTTCGGGTCGTGTGTCTCTCGCCACGCGCTTGGTCAGCTCCCGCAGCGCCATCACGACCAAGAACCCAGGTGGTTGATGCCGAACATGTTCTCGAACCCGTCGACCGTCGCCACCTTCTCCTTCATCTGCACGCCGGCGTTGTATACGATTGAAAAGAGTTGGCATCGACGAAGCGACTCGGCGAACGCGCGCACCGACGCGAGGCTTCCGATACCCACGACGATCGCCTCCACGTCGCTAGTGGCGTGACTCACGCCGCGTGAGCCTCGGCCTTGATCTTGGCAACCGCTTCGTCGACGCGCTCCTTGCTGCACCCCGGCAGGGTCACATCCGCGTCGGGCTGCTTGACGAGCTTCGGGCAGTACAGCATATTCGAAAATGATCGGGAACTGAGGGACTACGCTCGACCACCGAGAGTATAGAGATACCTCCAACGTGCACAAACATATCAATGACCATCATTCTCTGCCACGGCAACTTCATCTGCGACTTGTGCAGCGCTGATGATCTGATTAGCCCATTGCAGTCACAACGCTCGACGAGAGAGCAATCATGGTGACACCGGGACGCAACAAGACCACGCACGGACAGTATGGACGCGTGTTGCAGTCGTTGTGATTGTCAACGGCCGAGCGACGACACGACGCCAGGGCCTCGAACAGACTTCCAGCCAGGAGCAGTACGAGCGGTGGTGACGTCCAAACCCGTCGATTGCGCTGACACAGAGTATTTGATACAAAGACGGTGTATTGACACACTACAAGTGGAAAGATCACAGCTACAGTAAGGGTGGTGACAGCACTTTACAGGCACATACAGACGCACACAATCACGTTGCGGCGACGAGACTATATCTCGAGGCTGTTCATGTCGGAGAGCACGCCACAGGTGCCCGAGTCGTCGCTGGAGCGACTGAGGCGGATGTAGCCGTCCTCACCCCAGTAGGTGCCCCACGAGTTGCGGATCTTGATGGTCGAGGCATCGTACCCCACGGCGACGACGGCGTGGTCGAGCTGCCACGAGTCGCAGGACGACACGACGCCGCCAGTGTATTGCTTCCAGACACTGTTGCCCGACGTGACGGCCACGACGACGGGCCGTTCGTTGAGCGCGCTGAGCAGCTCGTCCTCTCCGCGGAGGTACGAGTACCCACTCAAGCCAGTGCCCTTCGCCTGACACCCACTAGAGCTGCAGCCTCCGCTGTAGCCGCTACTAGCCGTGTACGGGTAATCGTCTTCGAGGCACAGACCGTTGCTCTGCACGTACTCGTAGGCGTACTCCGGCGCGCCGCCGTTGCATCCCCAGTTCTGCGAGTCGCACCCGACCAATTGCTGCTCCGAGTATTTGGTGGGCGACTTCTGGCCACCAGAGATGCACTGGCCGGACTCGATGGCCGCGACCGTTGCGAATGCCCAGCAGGATCCGCACTGGCCCTGATTCTGGATGGGCGACATGCACGACGATGTAGACCAGTCGACCGAGTCACTCTCGCTCGCAGTGACTTCTGTAGTCGACACGGACGGTGCCGGCGTGGTCACTACTGGAGTCGCCGTCGTGGCGACGGGAGCCGATGTCGTTGGCGCCGATGTCGTTGGCGCCGGCGTCGTTGGCTCGGGCGTCGACGGTTCAGGCGTGGGCCACCACCACCACCCCGGCGTTCCGTGCGAGAAGCTGTACGAGTCCGATGCCATCGAGCCACTCGCCGTCGAGCCATCAGTGAAGACGATAATACCGCTCCCATCGTCGCTTTCACTCGCGGGCATCACCGTCCCGGCCGAGAACTGCGAGAGCGCCGTCTCAACAAGCGATTTGACCGCCTCGTACCACGAAGACGTGTTGGTGGTCGTGTCCACTTGGCGTCGAAGCTTCCGCGACCTCGCAATGCGCGAGCTGTTGCTCTGAACGTACGAGTTCGCCACGTACGTGCTGAACTCGTCGTCCGTCATGAGCGTGAAAGGCGAGTCGGTGGAGAAGTTGGCGTCCGGATTGAGCGCCTGCACCTCGGCGATGCGCTGCTTGGTCAGGAAGAAGCGCTGGCGCTGGTCCTCCTCCGCCTCGTCGGCACTGCGCTCCTCCGTCGCCGGGATCCACCCGTTCGCCGCGGCAGCGTCGCCAAACTTCGCCTTCCACTCCTCGAGCTCGGCCGAGACGTCGTCCTTCTCCTCCAGGTATCGCTGGTAGTCGATGCCCGCGTGCATCGGTCGAGCGTCGCTGGCGACAAGAGCGGTGGCCCAGAGCAGCGTCGCTGTAATGACCGGCGTCTTCATCGCGACTAGCAGAGCAGGTTGCTGGTGCGTCGGCACTTGGTGTTGTTGGGTCGGAAGCGAGTTGGAAAGTGGGGTGAAGACACGAAGGCAACGCCCGAGAGCCGAGAGTGTCTTGCCCGACCCATGGCATCGCCGCGGCTTATACCTAGCGACCCACTTCAACGCTCACATCCATTTGCACGAGTCAGCGCCCGGAGGAGCTGGGGTGGCAGCCACAAGTCTCATTCGCGCGAGCTTCTCGCGTTCGGAAAGCAAAAAGCGTATCCGTTGCACCGCGAAACCAGCTGGGACCGTGGCGGTTTTAAACGCCACCGAAGTGTGCATGACAAGGATGCAAGCCATCTTCAAGATGCCGTGCGCTCCCACTTCTTATTTCGGATCTGAGAAGCGGTCCGTGAACATGCAGCGCTTTTGTTGAGGGCGCACGGATTTCCAGACCACCAGGTGGCTTGAATGCAGCGCCTGCTGGCATTGGAGAAGGAGTCTCGCACTGGCTCACTTCTACTGGATACTTGATGGGCAGGCCCTCTCGGAGAGTCTCGCAGGTGTCAACCGCCACGAGCGCGTTCAAGGATACGCGCGCGCATGCGTTCCGACAGAACCGCTCAGTTCCGACAGCCAATGGCTACCATGCGCATCTCTCGAGCGCTCAAGCTCGGGTAAAGGACGAACAGTCTTATTTCGGCGCCCTCCGCCGGACAGCCTCCGTACGCATGGCTCTCCATCTCAAGGCCAGTAAATAGAGTCAAGAAAGAGCGAGTAAGTCAATCATGCCGATAAGATGCTGCAGGTCAGAGAGCCATTTTGGTCCGACCAATCTGGGCAGACTTGTCCAACGACGACTAATGTATGGATACGTATGAACTGCTTCAACTTGAAAAGTGTTCGACTAATGACACATTGATTTTCCAAAAAAACTTTAAGGCGGCGTTTCTGAGGTTCCTCCTTCTCTCGCGCATCTACTGTCGGCACACAATACACTTACAAACACGCATGCTGACATGGCTGGGCGCCAGTCAGGGCCATCTACACAAACAATGAGAGCGCCGATGATCGGGGCTCTCTACGAGGTGGTGGGGTACGACATGTCCTGGTACATGCCGCAGACGCCGTTGCTGTCGCTCGCGCGCTCCAGGCGGACGTAGCCCTCCTCGCCCCACGTCTCACCCCACGAATTGCGGATCTTCCACTCCGTGTCCGTGTACCCTACGA